>CM076578.1:1869671681-1869816715 GCA_034641835.2 Pinus albicaulis
GAGTGAGAAGTGGGGAGAGAGGGAGTGACATGGAGAGATGGAGAGAGAGTATGTATGTTTAGGGGTGAGATAAAGATACACAGAAAGAGGAACATAGAAAAGGGGGGAGAGAAGGAGAGAGAAGAAGAAATAGAGGCATATAGTAACATAGTTGGAGAGAGAGATGATTTAATAGAAAAGAAAGGGAGGGACATAGAAACACACACACGCACACACACAGGGGGGATTGAAGATAGAGAGAGGTAGGTGAGAAATGGAGAGAGATGAAGGATGAGAGAGAGGACTTAAGGGAGAGGAAGAGTGTGATGGGGAAGTGAGAATATTGTAGGGGAACGAGAGAGAGTGAGTGAGTGAGTGACGGGGGAAGAGATAGGGAGGTAGGAGAGAAAGGGAGAGAGAGAAAGGAAAAGAGAGGCAGCTTGAGAGAGAGGAGGAGAGAGGGAGGGAGAGAGGAGGAGAGAGGGAGGGAAGAATAAATGCATAGAGAGTGACAAGCAGAGAGAGAGGAGGAGTGAAAAGGGAGATATGGAGAGAGAGTGTGTATGTTTGGGGGTGAGATAAATATACAAATAAGGAGATATGAAGAGAAGGAAAGAGATAAGGAGAGAGAGAGGAATATATTAACAAATTTGGAAGGTGAAAATAGAGACAGAGAGGTGGGAGAGAAACAAAGAGAGAGAGTGGAGAGAGGTAGGGAAAGAGAGATGGAGATGGAGGGGGAGAGAGAGGGAGGTAAGAATAAATATATAGAGAGTGAAAGACAAAGAGATGGAGAGGGAGTGATAAGGAAGATGGATACAGAGGGAGAGAGGATAGCAGGGGGGAAGAGAGATAGAAGTAGGGGCGAGGGAGGGAAGGGGAATAGAGAGAGAGGGAGGGAGAGGAGTAGGGAAGGAGAGATAGATATATTGGAGAAAGAGAGTGTATGTTTTGGGGTTGATATAGAGAGACAAAGGAGAAAGACATACAGATGGAAGGTGAAGAGAAAGAAGAGATAGATGGATATAGGGAGGGAGGCACAAAGAGATTGATAAATATGGAGTGAGAGAGTGTGTGTGTTTGTGGGGTGAGATAGAGAGACAAAGAAGGAGATATGGAGGGACATATAGATATATATGGAGGGGGGAGAGGGGGAAGAATATTTATTGCAATAGATGCATTAATTTCAATGTAGATGGTGATTTCTAATCTTATTTGATTGATTGAACTAGATGCATTACTTTTAGTGTAGTTTTTTATTTCTAATGATATTTGATTACTTGCACTAGCTGCATTGATTTCAATGTAGATGATTTCTAATCCTATTTGATTGATTGCACTAAATGCATTGATTTCAGTGTAGATGGTGATTTCTAATCTTATCTAATTTCTTGCACTATATGCATTAGTTTCAATGTAGATGTTGATTTCTAATTATATTTGATTCCTTACACTAGATGCATTCAATTTCAATATATATGATTTCTAATCCTATTTGATTCCTTGCACTAAATGCATTGATTTCAATGTAGATGGTGGTTTATAATCATATTTGATTTCTTGCACTAAATGCATTGATTTCAGTGTAGATGGTGGTTTATAAGCATATTTGATTTCTTGCACTAGATGCATTGCTTTTAGTGTATATGTTGGTTTCTAATCCTATTCACTTACTTGCACTAGATGCATTGATTTGAGTGTAGATGGTGATTCTAATCCTATTTGATTACTTGCATTAGATGCATTGATTTCAATGTAGATGTTGTTTTCTAATCATATTTGATTTTTTTCATTGGATGCATATTAGATCTATGATGGGACGTTAATTTTAAAGTCATTGGATTAATAGTGTGCATTGATTTTAGTGTAAGAACAAAAAATTATCGACAATGCAGATTTATTTTTGTGTTATAGTAATTAAACCTAATAATATTGGAGAGCAAGAGAGACAAGGTATGATGTTTACTACAACAACTCGAGCTAAATATTTAAATGGTTTATGATTTCAACTGTCTTTTTCATATAATCGATATGAAAAGATGAGAAAACTAACAAGGGTGACAATACGAATAGTAGAAGAAAATAGTTTGATATTGATCACAATGAAGGCTATTTGTAATTTACTACATTCTTATTATTCACATTTTTGAACACTCAATATTATTACATTGTCACTTTGCATTCAAAAATTTTATTTCATCATTTTTTTATCATTAGATTTATTTTACAATATTTATCATCTCAACAAGTTGAGGTAACTAAGAAAATTTAAAATTAAAATGAATCGATAAATCTCACACATATTTGGCATATTTAAAATGGTTATATTAATATTAGATGTATTTTGATATTATTGATAAAATTAATCATATGTTCCTCATATTATCGTGATTTTCCTTGGCCCCACACAAGCTGAAACCACCTATATGTTTCCATCTTAACTCGGATCTATCAAGCTGCGAGAAGCATCAAATCTCTAGGAGGTCACAAACTTTCCTCAAGTTTTACACTCGAAAAAAATAAGGTTTGCACCTTTAGAGATTTGATTCCTCTCGGGGAGCTTGATAGATTTGGAGTTAAAAATGATCTAAGCTGGTATTATTACAACGTATAAGATTAATCTTAATATAATTTAGAAATTATCAATTTGTATTTAAATCATATATAATAAATTATAATTTATGAAAGCTAAGGAAAACTAAGATTCACATGGGATAGAGTCGTTGTCAAATAAAGGAAAATGAGATGGGAAACTGATATTTGAAGTACGGTAATTCACCGAGACAGATCGAGCTTGCATGAAAAAAATATTCAAATATTCAACCGATAACAATAACATTGAATTTATGATAGCGCTTAAATAAGCATGAAGTTGAATATGAAAAGAAATACTCTTCTTCTATAATCGGGAAACATTGATAACAAAATAACAAGTCAACAACTAACATTGTTGTTGTTAAAAACCCAACGCGCCATAAAAAGTCAAAACCTAACATAGTTGTTATTCATAACCCTACCGTTGATGTAAAACTTTAAAAAGATGTTTGGCACAATTAAAAGGAATATTGAAAGACAATTTCGCATGCTACCTAATACTTATAACGGCTTCGACGGCAACCACTCTGTTGCCTCAGCAATTTTCTGGTATATGTCATGAATGATATTAATTATCGCTGTAATCCTCTGGAAAAATATTCTCACCTGATAGTTACAGTGGCTTCGAGGTCAGTCACTCTCTATTGCATCAGCAATTTGTGGAGACCAGCTACGGCCGAATATCATCTGCTATATGTCATGAATGATAGAAGTGTATATTTTTAGAATTTATTAAACCCATTTTTAATTTTATATTATTAATTAAAATATTGGTTTGAAAATGATTTTACAATATAATTATAATAACATAATTTTAACATTCTGTCATATAAATCAAATTAATTTATAAAGAATTTCCTTTCGAGTTATCGAATTAGCCAATTTTTTTTTTTTTTTTAATATGAGTTCCTTTTCATATAAAAAATATGGTTATTAAAACGTACACATATGTCATAGTTCAGTAGTCTCTGTGGTAGGGATAATATTTTGTTCTTCCTTTGAGAGAATTTCAATTCCCAATGACATGTTACGTCCGCTGTGATAAGTTTAGTGCTAATTATAGATAGTTGTTGTGATAAGTTTAGTGTTAATTATAGATAGTTATTATGTAAGGGATAAGGATGGAAGGGTAACCATTTAATTTCAGTTTACAGATTTTTTTTAGTTTAGTTCGCAAAGTAGGAAAGAATGGCTTAGCTTTTTTGTTCTAAAATATAACCAAAATATGACACAATTGAATTCATATTTATTCTTCACAATTAATTGACTCGGATTCATTTTTCGAAATTAATTGACTTTATATTCAAGATTATGGGTGAACAACACTTATTCTTGGCTCAGAATTGTACATTAAATTATAATTGTACATTGACTTATAAATTTTCCTTTTTCATAAACATCTATTAATATGTGAAAATATATTTTTATAATAAATTAAAAAATTAACTATATTAATTTAATTTGAAATATATTAATTTAAAAAAAAATATTCACTGTACAAATTTACCACCTTACCATTTAGAATAGACCAAAAATAATCATCATCACATACATAAAAGAATGTGCCTAATATAACCCTCAAATAAATCTAGCTTTTGGAAAACACACAGTGAAAAACACTACAACATAGAACTTAAAGTAACACCCTACCATTGAACGTACTATTTAGTTTATGTTTTTATTTATAGATTTGAAAACTATACTTTATATAAAAATTACACTTAGATAAATATCATTGTGATATTTCAAAACGTGATTAAATTATAAAATAACTCTTAAAATATAAATTATAAAATAATTCTTAAACATTAATGTTTCACCATTGCCTAAACCATACTTGTTTATCAAAACATATCATTATGCCGTATTATTAAAAATAGTTTGTGTTATTAACAATGGAGTATTTTTGGTGTTAAAAATTAGTTAATTCGTCTTTATAAGAAATTCAGTAAAAACTTAGAAAAACCTGACGGTTTATTTGTAGTTGTGAAATGACACTTCAAATCTATAACTCAATCACTTAATAAAAAAACGAAGTTCAAAAAATAAAATATAATTTTATTTGTGGCTGTGAAATAAGACTTCAAATCTATCACGGAATCACTTAATAAAAAAATGAATTTCAAAAAATAAATATTATATTTTATTAATGTAAAACCCATAGTAAATACAAAAAAAAATTACGGTCAAAACGTTAAATAATACAAATATACAATGATAAATCACTTGTTATAGTCTTGGAATTCTATAAAGACAAATTATAGAAAACAATAAAAATCATATAAAATGCACCTATCAGTGCTTCATTATTTTGTTAATCCAATAATAAAGAAGTTAAGAGAATTGTCATTAAATAAAAATAAGAATGATTTAAATTACTATTAAAGCTCAACTCAGAAAATTTAATACATGTAGCATTTAATGCTATTCACAATTTTAAATTCCTTGTAATTATAAATTAAAAAAAAAATTATGATATTTAACAAATACGGAAACAAATGATATGTTCTATCTTGGTTGCACAATTAACTACTTTTGAAAATATCTCAATCAAACATTATTTTAGGAACTATCGTATTTGAGAGAATATCAAATATCCAACTAGTTCTAACAATTTCCTAAAGACTAGGAAGAGATTCCTCCTCAACCACATAAGACAAGTAGGAGTTCTATACTCTATCACTCCCACTTAATAATTACTTGTCTTAATCTTCATGAATTGAAGTCTTCATGTTTACTCTATGTTCACATAGAAGAAAAGGAGCTATTGTCCTATAGATCCTATCTCAAGATCTACGAGAGGGTGGGTGAAATATTCAAACTAATATCATAGTCATGAAGCAATAACCAACCATACAATCCACAGAGAAAAAGAGATAGATTATCATACATTATAACCCTATTATGTTGGTCAATGTTGTAGGTCCCTTACAATGACTGGAAACCTTGTTCTCACTTGGAGATCCCACTCCAACTAATCGATTAAGATGCCTACATGTAAGCACAAACATCAAGGATATGTGTTTCCTCCATAGTGCGAAAATCAGTATGTACCATAAACTAATATATTAAATGAACCATATTTGTCACATATACAAACATGAAATGGAGGAGGAAGTTTGGCATCCATAGAATGTAAAAGTACATAAAGAATTATACTTTGGTCATAACACATGCTCTCCTATGACCCCTTAGCTTAGATCATAGAAAAATTGGGCTCATTTGAGATGAAAGAAAATAGTTTTTTGGTGATACTTTACTGGCATTATTGTTCTATCTCTCTCTAGTTCCTCGTATAAACTTTGAGAGGGTCTCACTAAATAGGCCTCTTCTATATATATAAGGATGTATTTAGATACATGGGGCCATGAGAAGTTAAGAGACTTCTAGAGTTATTGGCCCTTAGCTAACTAAATATAATCTAGGTCAAACTAATGTCATTGAGAATGAAGAATTCTAGAATTTTGATCTACATTATTCCCAGGAAGAAGAGAATATGTATATTGGGTGAGAAAGATATATACCCTAATACATTGATGGGTACACAAGATGTCAGTATTCGGGTAGCGATATTATACTAACTAAGGTTTTAAAAGGAGAAGAAGGGATACATTCAAGCCAACAACTAATGAAAGTTGACATAAAGTTTATCTCACTAACAAAATGTGGAAAATAAGGTTAAACATTTCCACTACAACTTCTATGTACCAGATGCTTTACTCAAAGCTAAAGAACGTTCTAATTAGCAAACTCTACCGCTGATAAAACCTAATACTCTTAATTTTCACTTCATTTAATAACTGATCACCTTGAAATTTTGACTTTCATATAAAGTAACAACCCCTATTAGAATACATGGGTAACTAGCCATTATGACTACATGATTATTAGGATGTCCTTTGTATAGATGGTTAGTTAAACCATCATATATTTATGTCTATACCTGTAATTGTAACCCCCTTACTTCACCACCACCATCATCTTGGGTTTTATCTGATTTCATAGAACCATCATCATCGTAGGCCACCAAGAAGTGAACACGACTCACGTCCTGAGGGAGAGTTATTTCGTGAGGATTATGACACAGTCTTATAATTTGGAATTATTGATATTATTCAAGACTATGATATCACTATGAAACTTGAGCAGGCATATAAGTCTTTGCAATTTGATTCTATATCAATTCCAGCTGTGCGATGCCCCAGCCAGTTGTGTGATGCCTAGCTAGATGTGAATTGCCTTTGCCAGCGAGGCGTGATGATCAAAGTCTTGTAGATGCTGGATCGACCCAAATCAAACTTGAATTGGGAAGAAAAAATTCTCATTCGGATTATTCCCATATCTTATTAACTAAAAAGCTTAAATTTATGTTTTGTGTAACTATCGATTTTTAATTAGAAGCAGCATTGCTGCTATATATACAAAGGAGAGCATTGTGCACTGGGAGGGGGAGTTCGTCCATCAATTAGACACAACAAAGATGGAGTTATTCCTTCAATTAGACAGAGGATTTTCTCTGATGTAGAGGGGCATAATTTCTCAATGTGATGTCAAATTTTGTGATGTAGAACTAGAATCAAATTTTCAGAGTCATGTAATGAAGACAGGAAATTGCTGTGTGGAAAACTAGAATTTTTGTGCCAGACTTGTATAAATCGATTTTCCAGATGTTGTCTCAAGAATAGATGATTTCCTTCAAGTTGCTCTTGTGAGTAGAAGCATTTGTGCCATCATTAACTACACATTCCAGTATTTGATTTTTGAAAACTTTCCTCGATTGTAGTAAGCCAGCTTACTCCAAGCATGGGAGGGCCCACCACCTCTAGAGCTAAGCTTGATCAATAACATAGGCTAATTAGATGTGTGCGATTTTAACATTTCATATTTCTCTGTGAATGAGTGGTTCAATTCCGAAGCATTTCAATCATCGTAGCTTCGTGCCAATTAATGGACTAAACAATTATTACAAATTACCAGATTAGTGTTTGAGTTATGAAACAACGCTACCCTCTATTCCTCTTGTTAAATTGAATGTAATGGGAGCATAGAAATACAACGATTTCTGAAATTGAATATGGAATTAGAACATATTTTAATAGTTTGAATTTGAATATAGAATGAGAACAATGCTTTGATTTTTAGTATGGTTTACATTACCTAATTTCTTTGAATGTTTGCAAGATTTAAATGCGCATTTGATTTGTTTATGCATGAATTCACTCAATAATTAGATCTCTTTTAATTAGAAGTTGTCCTTTTTTAGATCTATTTTTAATTAGATTCTTTATTGTTTTCATAGTGTAATCATTTCCTTATAAGAGAAAGTTTGAGTGCAGATTTAATTGTGCAGGTAGAGTGATTTCATTTTGATTATTGAGTTGCATGGTTTGAATTGTAAGCTAGTTTTGGATGATTCATTTAATCTAGATTAAAATTTTTTGAAAGGTTATCATAGATTATTTGCAATGATTTTTAATAGGATCTTTTAGATGTTATTTTACATGAAGCTGAGTGGTTTTCTTCTAGCAACAGTTAGAACTATATTTTGTTAATTTGAATCTTGAATTTATTATGAAGAGTAGCTCTACTTAGTTTTAGGAATGGGTTATCATTAGAATAATATGTATGTATTTTTTTTTCTTATCTCAAGATTAGTTTCAAGTGATAGTTTCAAGTTAATGAGAGGAACAAATAGATCATGGTTTTTAAGATGTCATACGAGATTTAAAAAGTAGAATTCGAGTGCGAGAATGATTGAGGATTGCCTTGAATTTCCTTATAGTTTGATTGTAGTATGGAGTTTGCAGTGAATGAAATTGGTTAAGTAGATCTCCTTTTAAAAATTGTTTATTTGCAAGAAAAGGTATGTTTCACTCCAGTACCTAGTTTATCATTACAAAGGAATATATTTATACTCTGACCATTAAGCTGAGCCAATACACAGTAAAAATTGTGTTTAAGACTCTCGAATTGATAATTAATATCGAAAGGTTTAATCCGACAATTAAACTGCCCAAAATTTTGGTGCTGTTGCCGGGGAGACGCATTTTGGCATCGTTTCTGGGGAGTTGTATTTTGGCTTAGGTAAAATTTTCCTTACAAAGTTTCAAGGGTATTTGAGGATGTCAGAGGGCAGAGAGTTTCTAGTAAGATGTGAGTGAAGAGCCATGCATCCACTTTTGTGGAGTTGCTCCAAAGTCTGGCCATATTACTTATCTCTTGAACTTTTATTTCCTTATCTTGCTTATGTGTAGAAGTAGAAGTAGGCTTTAGACATTTAATTTCCAAATTTCTTTACTTTTCATAGATTAAATAATACTTTGATTCAGAATTTTCCTTTCATGAAAGTGTGGCCAGATTTATTTTAGCCAATAGCTTTTAAAATTCATTTATCCTCATAATCCAATTCTCAATGTTATATCATTTTTGGGGTACTGTAAGAACCCTTGTGTACTAATCCATGTGATGACAGAATGTACCAGTTGGATTGTTGAAAACAAGAAGATGGTATTTTGAGGAATCATTCAGTGAGGAGTTTTTATGCTTCTACAAAGATGAACAACTCATCGGATGAAGAATTCACAAGTGAAGAATTTAACATCTTGCTTGAACATAAATTCAATATAATTAAATCTTTGATTTCGAAATTGGATGATTTGCATGAACAAGAAAAGGATGAAGAACCACTGCTTGTACTTTGTGCCAAATGTCAAAAGAAACACTTCCTTGGAAAGTGTACACTTAGTGGTCTAAAAATTTGCGAAATTTTTGAGGATGGTCATGTAACCGAACATTTCCCATCATTTCCATGATTATGAAAGGTACTCAGGGAATCAATTAAGGAATCAAATCAACCGCCAGTTATAACTTAAAGCCCAACACCATGTGATACTTGGTGTAATGCTTATTTTCCTGAGCAGATCCTCAACATGTTTATAATCCTGCAGTTTCATGGAAAACATTTAATCCTCCTCTAATTGAATATCCTACTTCATGGCCATAGTGCCCCTCACCTTGGCCCTCATCCTCAAGCCAGATATCTCCATGGCTTCAAGAATCGTTTGGATATTTCTCTCTAGGTAAATATCCCATGCAAATTCAATCATATGAGCACCAACAACAACCACAATTTCTTTCCAATGCACCATTAAGTTATCCTCCTCCATAGTCCCTGCTGTATGTGCAACCTTACGCTAACCCTCATCCATACCATAGTCCTAATCCAAACCCTAATCCATCCATTAACCCTAGTCCATACCCTTGTCCATACCCTATTTCATACCCTAATCCATACCCTAGGCCTAACCCTAATCCACACCCTAGGCCTAACCCTAATTCTAATTTAAAACATATACCTAACCCTAGTCCAAAGCCTAAATCCAATCCAAATCCAAATCATAGGCCAAGACTTAACCAAAACCCTACCCCAAACCATCTTTTAAACCCTAATGTAAACCATCAGGTTGCACAACAGTTTCAAACACCTATTCTTCCTATTTATTCCCCTATTGAACAAAATGTCAAACCTTCCATGTTGGAAAAGGGAATGAATCTAGAAAATTTCCCCATTACCACAGAAAATTCACCGTGGGAAGATGTAATTCAAAGACCAGTAGAGGAGAAATCTTTCATTGGAGTTGAAACTCAAAACCCTAGAATCTCTCTTAACCATCCTTGTCAATTTCAAAAGTAGATATTTCAACCTGAACTTGAGGGATTTATCTTTGTCTTTCACCTAGTCCCTTATGCCTCCAAGGGAGTGAATATCAAAATGTGGAAGATTTGCATCAGTCGAAAAATCATAAATTTGTGGATTCCATTGAGTCCTGGTTTGAAGCAGTCATCAAGTCATATTATTTCCTCAACATTCAAAAACTCTTGATACCATATCAATTAAAGCAACTGGTTTCTCATGCTTTCTTATGTCTTGAAGTATATTCTTTAAAACTAAGTGTGAGTATAATCAACATTTTGTTACGCACATGGCTTCATTCGAAGTACTCCTATACTTAAACAGGAGTCTTTCGCCTCTTAGGGTAAAATAGGGTAGGAGAATAAATGAATAAAGCTTTTATAATGCTATTAGGGTTTTGAATTTTATATCATGGCTATTAAAACTACGTTGATCCACATTAGTTGTTAACACACACATTTGTGACAAATCTTGTTGATTACAATTCACTCTAATACCTTATGATTTTGAAAAAGTAACCATGATTAATCACTCTAATAAGTTGTCGTCTGAGATATATATTTTCAGTTTCCCTTAGAAGGTACTATTGGAAAACCCCTATGGTAGACCACTCTTGTTAAGATCATAATGAGCTCTTTATGAGAACACTAACATTCTTAACTCAAAGAGTCTTTCAATCATTGTTTGGCATATCTTTAACAAGTCTTTAGGGTACATGAATTAGCCAGCAATAATTAGTCAGTAAAAACTTTTCACGCCATCCTATTCTCTTAAGGAGCAGATATTTCTTCCCACTTATTAAGTAACCTTTAAGGTTAATCATAATCAAAGATTACAAATATTTAGGGAAGGATAGGAGGTCTCGTGATGAGCCAAAATACCACGACCATGAGACCTAACATGCATGAAATTACTACTACTGGTCACCAAGCCGGAGGAATTTATTTCAGCCAAAAAGATGGAAGATAGGAGGTCTCATCACGAGCCAACCTGTTCATCCATGTTACTTCTTGTGAGTGGCACAACCATCAGCTAGTTACCAAGCTAGGACAATGGCCTTCATCTAAAAAGTAAAATAAGCTAACTCTGAATCCATGCCTAGTAAGTGGGACATAGACATTTTTATGGGTCAAAAGACATCCCTGCCGAGGTTATGGACACTTGCGGGCAACAGGGCCATGTATGTGGTATTAAAGTTAAGTACATACTATGATTTGCTTGGTTATCCTTCTCTTTCCCTAAGACTCATCATTTTTCTTGGGCAATGGTTTTAAGACAATTTGAACACGATGATTTGAGTTCTATATTTAGAAAAATCATAAATCTTTAATGAAGTGGTACTCTTAGTGAAGATAATTCATTGTACTAGATTAAGAGGAAATTTAGTTTTGAATCCGAATAACAACAGAATTTAGAGTGTTCAAATAAAGAGGTTGCTAATTGGCATCATAACCCACTTCAATTTTCATGGTGTTCAGAGTGATGAATTACTTAATTTTGACAACTCATAAGGTGTTGGTTGCCATCAATGTGTTGTAATATTCCAAAACATGGAACAACTCATGAATCATGTAGTGAAAAACGCATTTCCAGCAACAAATGCAATAAAAAAATAAAATGGACTCTTTTATCCCATATATTAGCTAATATACAACCTAAATCGAATAATATAGCTGAAACAAAGCAAACTAGGTGGGTTAAACAGATCTCCCACACTTAGGATTGCCAAAAAGTGCTAAAATCCCAAGACTGCAAAATATCAGAGTTGCTGCATAAGGGACTACGTAGTCTAAGAGAGGGTTTACACTTAGAAATGAAGGAAACAACTACATATACTCATATATTGATTAAAAATGCTGAAGAAAAAATATCTAATCTCCTTATACAAAATACAAGATAACCTGGCAAGGGTTTCTTGTCAAACACTCTGCATGCAAAAGGTGATATTCAGAAAATTATTGAATCATCATTGCAACACTAAAGCACATGAGTGTATAAGGCTAAAATATTTATGATCTATGTATATCCATCAAGGGCTTCCTACCATGAAATGATGAACCTCTCAATCACAAGGAAACTCAACAACGGAGCCACCAAACCATGCATTGAGCACTGCCTCCAAAATAACGCATTCCCTATCTGGAACAACGCTAGGAATGTGTGGGAAATGTGTGGTATGATACCACAGATCTGAAATAAGCTCTCGAGCTCTCCAAAAAGGTCTCTCAAGTGAAGGAAACCTTCCTCCAATGATAAACATGCTCAAAGACTGGGATTCCAATCCCTTCCACTGTTGCACCCAGCAACACTGTACAATCTCTCACAAAAACTACACTAATGAAGTTGGATGAAGCTTGGCATGAAAAACTGATGCGGAATGATGAATACAAACTCTCCCAATGAGGATCATCAAAGGAAAGAGGTGGGATTCTCGCTTGGGAACCCTCGGTGCTAAACAACATTGCAACCCTGCTAAGCAGCAATGGAAGCAAAAGTATGAGTAGACGTGAAAAATAATCCAAGACATACAAAATAATGCTGCCATCCTCTTCCTTATATAAAACATGAGTTTTATTGCCCTTGGCCCCACTCAATTATGTCATCTCTATCCAAATATACATATGCCTCCAAAACTGTGTTATTCCTCTTTGGATTCCTCCTCCTCCACAACTGCGCTATTGACATAGCCAAAGCAGCTTGATTTTATCCCTATTCACACATCGAGGTGTTTTATTAAGTTAGAAATAATGTATCCTTTCACACTTGGAGTGTTTTCATCCTCCTTAGGAGACTTATGGGCTTTTATACCCATTTATTCACCGACTAGAGCTACTGCTAACTCTAATGTTCCATTTAGCTTTTAGGCTAAAATTTTGGAACATTACATGTGTATTGATTGTAATTTCCTCTAAATATGTACTACATGACCTAGGTACGAGATTGTTATAGTAGGTGAAGGAATCTTGTGTTATTCATTTTTAAATTGCACTTTTTCAAAAAAATTTGATTCTCATCATAAGAATTTGGGTAGAAACAAAACAGGGCATTCATTTGGGACAAGGTAACTAGTTTGTGCAACACTATTTTCTCCATAAATGTTACTTTCGGTACTTGATCTTGTTTCATCATTTCACATGGTTTTAGCTAGTGATGTAATATTAATGTCACAGGTTAATGAATGCTTTACAATATCAGGCATCTTCACCCTTACTTGCTAAAATATTTGCTGACATTTTCCCTTCCCTATTTCACCATCTTATAGTTTCAGCTTGCACGAGGACGTGCAAGAAGTTCAGCGTGGGGGGATGTTAAGCTGCATTTTTTTCCATGTATTTATGATTTTTATCAGACAATTTTGTGATTTTACTTAGTGTTTTAATCCATTTTATCTTATTATGTTGTTAATTAGAGGCATTAGGGACAATAACTATTTATTTGTAAATTACTTTTGTTAATTAGTTTGGAAGGTATTTATGTGTAATGCTTTCATTAATAAGTTTCTTCTTGGTGGAAAATTATCTATCCTTGGCAAAACCGGGGTTAAGTTTATCTTCTTTTTCCCCTATTACACTTGCAGTCTCATTGGCGCTCAACAGACAAAATTTAAATTGAAGAAACTACAACTCTAAAGGATCTGGATTTGGACTTTGTCTTTTACCTTAAGCCGTCTCGTTGTCAAACACTTATAATGCAACTAGAACATGATTGCAAATTTTTGGAATCTGAGAGAATTATGGACCATATTATTTTACTTGGTTTTCACCTGCGAGCTCCTCAGTTTTCTGCGAACTTTTCACCAGGACATTCTACAAATATGCCTCATTCTATTGATACAACTTATGAAATGTCAAATTTTGAAGAATATGGGTGCAATATTACAATACGCATGGGTTTAGTTCTAGGAAAATATCAACATAAGAGTGGTTGCATCCCCATGCCTGATTCTCATGTGGATCAATAAGACCTGGTTCTTCCAGGAATTGGCAGGCTCGGAATTTGACTAGGTATGAGGGTGCCTACCAGGGCGAGTTGTAGGCCACCAAGAAGTGAACATGACTCACGTCCTGAGGGAGAGCTATTTCGTGAGGATTGTGACGTAGTGTTATACTTTGGAATTATTGAAATTCTTCAAGACTATGATATCACTAAGAAACTTGAGCATGCATATAAGTCTTTGTAATTTGATTCTCTATCAATTCCAGCTATGCGATGCCCCAGCCAGTTGTGCGATGCCTAAACTAGATTTCCGTTGCCTCTGCCAGTGAGGCGTGATGATCAAATTCTTCTAGATGCCAGATTGACCCAAATAAAACTTTATTTGGGAAGAAAATTTTCTCATTTCGATTTTTCCCAAATCGTATTAACTAAAGAGCTTAAATTTATGTTTTCTGTAGCTATCGATTTTTAATTAGAAAAAAATTGTTGTTATATATAAAAAGGATAGCGCTGTGCACTTGGAGGGGGAGTTTGTCAATCAATTACACAGGGCATAGATGGAGTTAGTCCGTCAATTAGATAGAGGAGTTTCTAAGATGTAGAGGGGTAAAATTTCTCAATTTGAAGTCTAATTCTGAGATGTAGAACCAGAATCAAATTTGCAGAGTCGTGTAATGAAGACAAGAAATTGTTGTGTGTAAAACTAGAATTGTTGTGCCGGACTTGTATAAATCGATTTTGCAGGTGTTGTCTCAAGAATAGATTATTGCCTTCAAGTTGCTTTTGTGAGGAGAAGCATTTGTGCCATCGTTAACTATGCATTCCTATATTTAATGTTTTAAACCTTTCCTCGATTGGAGTAAGCCAACTTACTCCAGACGCGGGAGGGCCCACCACCTCTGTAGCTAAGCTTGATCAATAACGTAGGCTAATTAGATGTGTGCGATTTTAACATTTCATGTTTCTGTGTGAATGAGTGGTTCAATTCCAAAGCATTTCAGTCATCATAGCTTCATGCTAATTAATGGACTAAACAATTATTACTCATTACAAGATCTGTGTTTGAGTTATGAAACAACGCTACCCTCTATTCCTCTTATTAAATTGCATGTAATGGGAGCGTAGAAATACAACGATTTCTGAAATTGAATATGGAATTAGAACATATTTTAATAGTTCGAATTTGAATATAGAATGAGAAAAATTCTTTGACTTTTAGTATGCTTTGCATTACCTAATTTCTTTGAATGTTTGCAAGATTTAAATGCGCATTTGATTTGTTTACGCATGCCTTCACTCAATAATTAGATCTCTTTTAATTATAATTTTTCTTGTTTTAGATCTATTTTTAATTAGATTCTTTTTTGTTTTTATAGTGTTATCATTTCCTAATAAGAGCAAGTTTGAGTGCAGATTTAATTATGCAAGTAGAGTGATTTCATTTTGATTATTGAGTTATATGGTTTGAATAATAAGATTTTTTTGGATGATTCATTTAATCTAGATTAAAATGCTTTGAAAGGTTATCATAGATTATTTGCAATGACTTTTAATAGGATCTTTTATATGTTATTTTACATGAAGCTGAGTGGTTTTATTCTAGCAACAATTGGAACTATATTTTGCTAATTTGAATCTTGAATTTATTATAAAGAGTAGTTCTAGTTAGTTTCAGGTGTGAGTTATCATTAGAATAATATGTATGTCTTTTTTTTTTCTTATCTCAAGATTAGTTTCAAGTGATAGTTTCACGTTAATGAGAGGAAGAAATAGATCAGGGTTTTGAAGATATCATAGGATATTTAAAAAGTAGAATTCGAGTGCGAGAATGACTGAGGATTTCCTTGAATTTCCTTATAGTTTAATTTTTGTATGGAGTTTGCAGTGAATAAAATTGGTTAAGTAGATCTCCTTTTCAAAATTGTTTATTTGCAAGCAAATGTGTGTTTCATTCCAGTACCTAGTTTATCATTACAAAGGAATATATTTATACTCTGACCATTAAGCTGAGCCATTATGTAGTAAAACTTGGGTTTACGACTCCCGGATTGATAATTAATATTGAGAGGTTTAATCCAACAATTAAGCTGACCAAAAAAAACATATACACTTGTGACAATTACAATGTCGGACTCCCATTATAGTATATTCTTGAGTCTACTCCACAATACACACAAACTTTTAGCTTTGATTGTCCACTATCATTTTATTTCCAGCACTTCCATCTGCATCCATTCCAAAGGGAATATCACATGCATTGAATCTAATTTTTCCTTTCTGGTTCAAGAAGCCTCACAAATATATCTTCAGGTGTTTTCCTCACCATGGGATTTATACTTATTACTTTTATACCTATAAACAAATACACTTTGCTTCTTTTATCATTGATGTATATATGCAAAGTAATCCATCCATTGAGATATATTGGTGTCATCTTCTATACGTGCTAGTTCTCTAGGAATCCTTTCCACTTATGTGGTCCATCAACATGTTAAAATCTCTTTAACGTGTTCCATCACATTTTGAGATTAATTTATCTCACATTTTCCCCCTTAATATAATACAAACTTCTGAAATTACACATCAAGATTAGATAGAAGACTAGTTTCAATTCTCCTACCTATTTGCATGATTAATTTGATAACTTGATGTCACATATTCTCTAAAAGTAATACATATACACACTACATGATTACATGTGATTAGAAATTGATCTATGCAAATCCTAACTCAAAAGGGCCTAAAAACATTGTGGAATTCAACTTATAAAACTTGGACCAAAAATGTCAGGGCGTCACATATAAGAAATCATTCCCCCCTTAAAACATGTATGCATCATTACAATATTTATACTAAAGGAATCACAAGCATTATAAATTATTTACTAAATTTCCAACAAATTACAAGCCCATTTATATCTCATCACAATGAATACCTTATGCATTACCTCATCATTTGGAGTATTTATTATTTTTTCATTCACCACTAATATTTTCCAAAAATATTGTTGTTGTTATATTTCATCATGACTCAAATTCCAACACAGGCTCAAATTTGTGACAATAGATGCCCAGAAAATATGTCAAAAGCTATATTCTTCATGAAATTACATTCTCCAAATACTTGAATTGACCTTAAAAATTATAAGTCTTAACTTTTACACCTTTGATGACTTCAATTTAACTTTGCAAGGGATTCATTATTTAATAGGATCTTTTAATTCACACTTGGATTTATTGTTGATAATATTCTAACCTTTAACGAGACTTTAACACTCAAAAAACATCATTCTCGCTGAAATTTTGTGTTTCTCTCCCAATTCACATAATATCCCAAGCTTTAATACTTGACATTTACATAAATAACTTTTTCTTTTGGTATGTTAGGCTAAAATATATTGATTCAAAATAAAACATTACATATGCTATATGATGAGTTGGTAAGTTGTGATTATCCAATACTAGCCTTCATTTCTTTCAAAGTAGCGTAGGTATGGGGTTGTCTCCTTGGTGGAAAACAACCTTGTTATAACATCAGACAGAAAATTACAAAATGTGTCCTGGCACTTGTGAAGGAAAAATTTATGTGATAAGAGTTGAAATAATAGAAAACTAAAAAGAGCTGAGTGAGGACGCAGTCATGGTGTCTTTGCATTGTCCTCGATGTCTGGGCCTCTGCCTAGATTTGACAACCATACTCCTGCACTATGGCCTCCTCCTTACTAGTAGGTTGGCGCTGAGGACTAGAAGTAGGTGCATAGAGAATGGGAGTGACTGGGTACCTAGCATCCGATACACGCATCCAAATTCCCTCCGAGTCCATGATCCATACGTTGGGGTCTTCCCCACTTCCTCCTGAACTAGAAGAGGCTCATTTTTATTAGGCATGGGGTGCTCCTAGTGCGCTACGGTGGATTTCCTGGGTCCAATTCTACCTCTCTGCATTTCCTGTATAAGTGCCTCCTCCTCCTGGTTGTGCACAGGGCTTTGAGGAGCATCCTTGGCATGCTAGCCAGAAGAGGAGCCCTCACAGGATTCGAAACACTTATCGGGCCCTTACTGGTACTGCTCTAGAAATGCACCTCTTTGGCCGCCCTTTATTGTCCTTTGGTGTATACGCAGAGCCATGGGATAGTGAAGCAAAAAGGAGATGGGGAGGTGATTAATATAGGAGTAAAGACGGGAAGTGCACAGTGGAGTGTTATTGGGAAAAGTGGCGCGCATGTGGGGGTTACGCAGCTGGGGGAGCTTCATGATGAGTGTGCATAGTTAGGAGAAACTAGTGAGGCATGGGGAGCCAAAGGGAGGCGCGCAGTTAGGGAGGTGCGCGGTCAAGAGGGTCCCAAGAAAGCTGGCACTAGGGGGGAGGCCACGCAGCAGGTGGAGTGTGTAGGTGGGTTGAAACTGAAGCATAAAAGATAAGAGGGATTTGCGTAGGTGTTGTACATTATTGTGACATGCTCGTAGGTGCATGCTGTGATAGTTATCATGTGGTAGCATGTGCTTCGACTTATGACAATGAGTCATAACCATTTGGGAGCTGATTCAAATGATTGCAGCGGACAAGTTCCACCCAAGGTGGTTGCTCCCATTACATGTCTTCGTAATTCCTTTCCTCTATCACCTCGTGCGAATTATTGGAGAGAGGTGGTTCCACTTCAGGTCAAGACATGCATTGCATATCTTCATCATCTTGTACATGGGAGGGAATGTTTTCATATGTGCGCTAATGTCACCCGCATCTAGCAAGAGATGTTCCTTTTGGATGAGAATTTAGGATTTCATGCATAAGGAGTCATCGTCAATCTGGGAGAGGTTAGAGTAATGTAGCTCATTGTTGATTTCCACACCCCTGTTGGCTAGAAGATCTGCAACAGTGTTCAATTTTCTGCGCACATGGTGAAAATTCATTGCCCTGTGATTTTGTATCTACTGTTCCAGGAGTTTGAGCCTTTTGGCTAGCCTCCAGCTGGTGGAGACCTTTGAGGAGGGAGAGCCATGAAGAATTCGAAGGGAATCCTGTGTGATGATTTTCGAGTCTCTCTGCATTTCTAGTGGAAAATATTTGAACTCAATGGATGTGGATATGTCGTGGTTGAGCCCCTATAACTCCAAAAAAAATTTGCTTCCCAATCCCATGTTTCCATAGAAGACTTGAAGCAACTTACCCTGGGAGTTCCTGAAGATACCTCTGAATCTAGCCTTCTGTGGGTTGCCTTTGGAGGCTCCATCGCAGTTGCATTTGAAGAAATCAGTTGGTGGGGGATTTCGTTGTTCAAGTGTTATGGTTCTTTTGGTGTTCCTTGGGGGGTTATCAAAAGGGGTGTTGATGCTCATATGCTAGTTGTTCCAAATGTTGTGTTCAACAATAGTTGTTGGGAGATCTTCCTTACTCCAGGGAGTTATGGCAAGATTTTTTATGAGATTGTTGTGTAGCCTTGCCCATATTTTCTCTCAGTTGGAGGCCTTATCTTTAAATATCTCGTTGTTCCTTTCTTTCCATATGTTCTAGATAAGGAGGCCTAGAATGAGCTTGAAGAGTCTATTTAAAGGTTTCTGGAGTAAGGTTTTTCTGTCCACTTGTTGATGGTGCTGATGATGTTACCTCTTTATCTATTGGTGCATCTACATAGAGTCTCAATCCTGTCCCACAAGGTGTTTGATATGGGGTAGAGGTCCAACAAGTGATAGATGGTTTCATGGTCTTCTTGTAATAGAGGGCATCTTGAGGGTCCCACAAAACCTATTTTCAATAGATTCTACATTGTGAGGATGCGTCTTTTACTGAGAAACCATAGAGAGGTAGCTAATTTGGGCTAGAGATTGGAAATCCATATATTCTTCCATATTTTATTGGTTGGATCTGGGTTCTACTATTGTAAGAGATTGTAGGCTTCCTTGATGGAGTAGTTGTGACTTGGAGTATGGCCCCATCGAAGAATATCAAGTCCCTGTTGGGATCTGATTCTTCTTTTAGTTATTACTTCCTCCCAAATGTCTCTGTGATTTTCATTGTTCCAGTCTTCTTGCCATCTGTCAGTTTGAAGCCAGGTTCTATAGCCCTGAGTTGTGTCATTGGTACAAAAATATTGGATCCAGTTATTTTGACTTGCCTGAAAAACGATGTTCCAAAGGGGTCAGGGAAAAATTGAGGAAATATTGGGCATTTGCTACAAGGAATCCTCCCAGAGTCTGGCTTGAGTACCACTATGCAATTCCTAGAAGCTATGGGTTTGGAACAAATGCTTTTGGTTGCTGGCCACATTCCATATTTGGGATCCCCCTGGATCTATGTTGAATCTGATTAGGTCCTCCTTGGGCCAATTCCTTGCATATTTGGTAGGCCATAGGTTTTCCCAGAGTGTGTGAGGGTTGGAGACCTATTTCCACCATATACTAGCTCCCATGATACTATTTTTGTGCTCTGGATCTCATAGCCCTAGTCCACCATGTAATTTTGGTTCATAGACCTCTTTTCAGTTAACTAGTGCCCATTTTTTTTTCTCTTTACTTCCTCCCTAGAGGAAAGTCCTTTTCAAGTTGCGCATAGCCTTGAGGAACCATTTTGGAGCTACTAGAACATAAAAGAGATAGATGGGGAGAGACTGAAGGACTACTTTGCTGAGAACCATGCGACCAACTATGTAGATGGAAGGATAGGTCCAGTTGGATAATTTGGTTTCCATTCTATCCAGTAGCGCTCGCTAGGAGGTGGGATTTATGGCTGAGTCAGTGAGAGGGGTTCCAAGGTATTTGGAAGGAAAGGATGCTATGGAGAAGCCCAAAATGCAAGCGATGATGCGCTAGGTAATAGGGAGATTGTTGAAGAAGAAGATTTGATATTTTTTCGAGTTGATGTATTTATGATCTGCCTCGGAGAAACGAGTGGAGTAGAGATTTCATGGATCGGGCTTCTTGTACCAAGGGGTGTCCCATTATCATGTTGTCATCCAAAAATTTTTGGTGGGAGATGGGGGGAGATAGTGGAGTGGAATACCCTGAAGGGTACCTGAGTGGACAAAGCTTTTTATCAAGCGTCCCAAACATTTTGCCATAATAATGAAAATGAAGGGTGAGAGAGGATCTCCTTGTCTTATTACTCTGGAAGGATTGAAGGTTGTCGAAGGTATGTCATTGACCAAAATGGATAGAAAGGAGGAGGTTATCAGGCTCATTATCTAGCAGACCCAAGTGTGGCTAAATCCAAAGGCTATAAGGACTAACTTGATACAATACTAATTGAGTTTGTCAAAAGGCTTGGAAAAATCAATTTTGAGAAGCATACTGGGTTTTTTGGAGGTCTTAAGGGAATGGCTGACCTTGTGGGTTAAAATGATGTCATCAAGGATTTTCCTGCCCTCAGCATAGCCCATTTGGTCTGGGGATATGAGCAGGGGTATGAGCTTCTTCAATATGTTAGCTATACCTTTGGAAATGATTTTGTAAATAAAATTGTAAAGTGCTATGGGTCTTTACTTACTTGGCAAAGCGGCATTTTCTTCCTTTGGTATGAGAGTGAGGAAGGTAGCATTTAGATCCAGTATAAGCTAGTAAGTGTTGTGAGGTTCCTCTACTACATCCCAAACCTCTTCTTTGATGGTTTCCCAAAATAAGTGGATGAATTTGGTGGTGAATCAATCCGGGCCTTGAGCTTTCCCTTCCTTTAGTTGGAATATTTCTTGTTAAACTTCTACCAGAGTCGTAGCATTAAGAAGCATCGAGTTATGTTCTTATGTGACCAATTTGGGTATGTGCTGAGTGATTATGGCTATGGCTCCATGCTGATGGGTGTTGGGTTCTTGGAGGATATCCTTGAAGTGATTGTGTAGATCCTCCATGATATCCTCTTTCTTTTCTAGTCGCTCCCCATTCGGATTTTTGAGAACTATGATTCTGTTGTGCATCATATGCTGAATGGTGGAGTGATGGAAAAAAATTGTGTTTCTTTATCCATCTTTGAGCTAGCATATCCAATATTTTTGTTTCCAGGATCTCTTCCCAACTTCTTCTCTCTTCCAGCTGGGCTGTTAGTAATTTTTCCTTGTTCTCTGAGTCCGTCGAACGTTCTTTTGAGATGATTTTTTGTTGGAGCTACTTCATTTTCTCTTCTGGTTCTGTTTGATCTTTGAGGATGTTGTCGAAGGTGGTTTTTTCCACCCCTTCAATTTCCCTTTGAGCATCCTCAATTTCATCTGGAACTGATACATTTTTGTGTTTGAGCCAAGAATGTTTAAACTAGAAGGTTTTAGATGTGGGCTTACCTGGTCTGAGCCATTGAAACTATATCGGACAGTGGTCATAGCTAGAAGCCATAGTGATGGTGGCTACAAGATCTCCCCCTAGATGTATGAATTCTTCCAAGATGATAAAATAATCTAGTTGGGAGGTGATCTGTTGGGTGCCTCCTCTTTTGTTGTTCCAAGTAAATATGCCATTGGAATTTTGTAGATCTATGAGGTGATTTTCTTGGATGAAGTTATTGAACTAAGTGTTGTCCATATCTAGATGAGGCCTTCCTCTCTTTTTTTCCTGTATATTGGTTATCATATTGGAATATCCTCCAATAAGCCATAGAGGTGGAGTTCGATGGTTATTGAGATCAGCAATGTTGTCAAGAAGCTCAATTTTTTGCTGGAGAGTCTCAGGGAAGTAGACATTCATGAACAATTAATGGATGGAAGTTACAATCAAGTGAAACTTCGCTTGAATGAAGTGTATATTAGCATGCAAATTCCCTAGGTTGATGATGTGGACATTCTAGATGATTGTTAGCCCTCCTAAATCTCCATTGGCATCCACTGCTAGTGTTTTGTAGCCTTTCCATATCCTTTTGAAAATTGTTTCCAGAGTAGAGCTGGAGCATTTGGTTTCTTGCATGTAGAAAATTGCAGGGTGTTCCTTAGTAATTCTTTCCTTTATGATATTGTGGTTTATGGGGCTGTTCAGCCCTCTGATATTGCATGACATGAAATTAATTGAGGGGGGTTGGGTATAAAGGAAAAAAAATGGGTTAACTTGGGGAATATCCTAGATTCTACCATCTCTCTACCCATTTCTACTATTCTCTGTAGATCTGATTTTCTGCCTCCTTTGCAAGATTATTTCAAAATATATTTAGTGTTCAGGAGTGTACCGCCTTTAATGCCTAGGGAGGGGATTTTTTGTGCTCGAGTGAGTATTTCTTCCAAATTTTGGATCTGTTGTTGGGGTATTGAGAAAAAATCCTTCTTGTTGCATGAATCTTCTAACCCTATGATATCGAGGTCCCCAAAGTTAATTCTCTCTGGTTCTTCCTCCATATCTTCTAGGATTGGGTCCAGTGCCATTCCTTTTCCTTTCATTACAGATTTTTCCACTGCATGCATAGGGGTTTGGGGTATCAGAACGACTTCCGGTTGGATCTTGGTTTGTTGAGTCTTTGAGGTCTGGGGTTGCTTTTACAAAGATCACCTTGTATCTTCTGGAGGTTCACTCTCATTTTCACTCTGTTAAGATATATCTTCGAAGTTGTTGCTTGTAGCTGGGGATTTTTTATTCAGGTTAGAGTTTGACATCTTTTTGTGCCTTTTCCTGCTTGCTACTTTCGTAAACCCTTCAATGGCCTTATCATTTGATTCATTGTTAGCTTCCACATTTTGATTTAAGGGGTGGTCTCTAAATAGGAGCCTGTGTTGGTGACACCTCCAGCATCTGAAGGGTACATGTTCATAATATATAGTTTGAATCCATTCATAATCGTCATGCAATAGACTTACCTCACCAGGGAGCGACTATGGTCATGTAGACGCAGATTTGTGCGTATGCTGCATGTTAGTTGATCTCCTTAGGCATTCTCTATGTCCCAGAGAGTCAGGTCATCCCAATAGTCCTAGGGGAGGTTTTAGAGCCGGATCCAGACTGGAGCCCATGTGAGCTCTTTCTTGTCTGGATTGAAGTGTTCTACCCAGTTGCATAGGTATAAACCTGTCGACTTGAAGAAGTATGGCCCTCCATCCATGATCCTATTTTTGTATTCAATGTAGGTGAAGATCACACTGAATAAACCTTTGGCGCATAGTTGAAGGTCGATGTGACCCTTCGGCTTCCATTTGGAGGCAATCCATCCTAAGAGGAATTTTTCTATTGGCCAAAAACCCATGAACTTTCTTAGTAGTGCATGGTCCTTCATGAATTGGATTCTTTCATTGATTCGATGTGCAGGGAGCTCGATCTTGTTTCTTGCGGTAGCTTTGGGTATGTAGGTGGAAGAAGTGATGTTTTTTGCTTCTTATTTTGTTGTGGATATCTGTTTCACTGTGGGAGTCACTCTGATTGTGTCATGAAGTGAGATAGATTTTTGCTGACATTTGTTGTCAACCCCTACCACCACTGCTATGGGAGGAAGGCCTGAGGTGGGGGGAGATGGTGTCCCCCACTGGTTTCTGTCATGGGTGAGTCTATAGGCTTTCCAAGATTATGGTCACATCCTTAAGGATGACGAGGAGGGTTTTCCAGGGGCAGACTACACAAAAACCTCCAGACCCTAGATCATGTAAGTGTTGCTTACTTTGGCTTTGACTAAATGTTCTTACATCGATACTTACTAGGACTAACAGTTTCAATTTGAGTCTCAACTCCAAGTTCAATTAGGCTTGAAAATAACCCAACTTGCTCAAGTAAGATTACCAAGTTTTTTATATCATTTTCTTTCTCTCTTCAATGTCCATAGAGATGCTAAAAAAAAAGCATTTTGCATAAGTGAAGTCAAACCAAAAAAGAAAGTTACACTTACTTATCGTCATGTTTCCAAAAAATTAATTTCATTATCATGACAAACTTATGGCTAGCGTAAACAATGCAGTGCCTTGTCTTCATTGACCAAGTTAAGATCCGACTTTATATCAACAAACTATGTTCAATTTCCAATACATTGGAGTTTTAAATGTCTTTTATTGAAGTAACTAGATTTAATAACAATATTAATATATTGACCATGATTCTGGACAAAGTTTCCATGAATTTTTGCTAGAAATGCAAAATGAATCATTCAATATGGTTTTGGTAAACATGTGCAGGACATACATAACCACTTGAAATGAGAATAGGGTCACCGATGAACTTATGTATCCTATCACAATTGGATTTAGAATATGGCTCATAGACAAAAAAATTCTCATCAAATCTACTAAATTCTTGCATCAATTCCATTGTTTTGAGATGCTTCTAATGCCATCTTGTCATTTTCTTGATAGAGTAGAACAATAACATGTTGCATATATGCACCTGATGATGCTACTTTCTTCTTTAAACTTAAGTTTTTTTGTTCTGCAAATTAAATGTGCATATCTTTTTCTTTCCTTTAATATCATTACACCTTAGACATAGCAGCAAACAATCAATATCAAACACATTGTTATCAAACTAGTGTCTTACAACCTCTTTACCACCACAATCAAAACCTCCAGTTCCCATTAGTGTGATGTGTGAAACAATAAGAAAATATTTTCTATTTTCATGCATAATAGCTAGTAAGTTGGCTAACTTTTTGAAAAATAATAATTAGTGTGTTATATTTCTTGGAAAATAAGTATATATATATATTTGTATGAAAAGAATTATATGTTGTGTTAGAAGTCTTAAAAAAATAAGTGAATATAAAAAGAATTCATTCGATCCATTATTGAATTAGATTCTTGAAGATAAAAACTAGTAATCACATGCTTTATTGTGTCAATATTATTTTGGAAAATATTTAGAGAAACATATAAACTTGCATGCATGGAAAAATATAGTTTTGGTATTACATTTCTGGAGAAAAGGAGGGTGCAATCGCATAATACTGATTGTGTTTGCCCTCTTTTGGGAAAAATAATATGCATTTGCACACCTCAAGAGATTAGCTATGATATCAGTTTTCTTTTGTGAGAAGATTATGTATAGATATTCGGATAGATATTTTGGTAAGAGGAAAATATTTCTTTGCCTGAAAGAATAAATGTTATGTGTTTGATCCCTCAGAAAAGAAATGTGTTTATTTTTCCATTCAATATTTATTTAGTTTCATTTGGAAATAAACATATGCTTCACGTGGAAGCAGAATAAGCTATCAAGTTATTTCTTGTTGGAGAGGACAAGTAGTTCCATACATGAAATTATAATTAGTATCTTAATTTTGTTTGAAATAGAGCTTGCATTTTTATACATAATAGACATTGTGAATATCTCTCATGTTGAAAAGAATATGCATTCACATGAATAAGTATATAATCTACTACATTAATCTATTTGATAAATAAAACATATAGTAGACACAAAGAAATTTTTTTCTTGGGTTAGTTCTCCTAAAAACTTCTTATGCATTTGCATGCACAACAATAATATCTAGTATGCTAGCTTTCCTTTGGAAAGAATATTAAGGTGCATGAAATATTATATTAATGTTTTGTTGGAAGGATGACGCTTGATAGTGATTTGTTTGTTACTAATGCATGTGCAATGATGTTAAAGAATATATTTCATTAAATTATGTTTATTTTTTATACATGCACATAAATAGATGTTGAAGAGTCGATAATAAAGATTGATTATTGGTTTATTAATATTTTATCTAATCATGATATCAAGTTTTTTATGAAAGCATTGGTAGGAAAGAATGGTGACTTGTGCAAAGGATAGTTCATGTTTAACATCGTGGCAGATAAAAAATTGTGTAGATTGAGGAATTTTAGCTGTAGGATGATCCAATGATGGAAATTGTCATACCATAAATACATAGAAATTGAGTATTTGAGGGTAAATGATATCATGGCAATTGTAATAACTTATATCTCACTATGCTACAATTAATATGAGTTTTCTAGGTAAAATTTATGAAAATGGTCAAGGGATGGACTCCCTTATAACCATTGAGTGAGGGGTGAACACTCTCACGAGCATTTACTTAAAAAAAAAAATGTTTGCTAGTTTTCACCCCATAATGTTTCCAGGGTAAATCAGTGTCTAATGATTTGATTTTTCATTGTGCCATTTTTGTGATGTTAATCTCTTTCATGATGTTATGATTATATTATCAGGTATGTGATTTACTATTGAGTTAAAAGAATCATGGAATCGATGTATAGTTATAGAGAGAAATTTAAGTTAATATGCTACAATAATGGCAGTTAATGGTTATGTAACTCATTATTATTTTACTAAATATATCTCTAGGTAATGGTGATGGTTATTCTAATGGTCATTGAGGGAATATAGAAAGTAATTTAAAAAGTTACGCATTGGTAAATGTTGAAACATTTCTTAACTCTATGCATTTTTCTACCAGGTTATCAGGGGATGTTACAATGCTAATGGATCTTCAACAACACTACGAAACTTTAATCTCGAACTATGTGCATATCCATTCATATTGCAAGGTTCATGTTACATGTGTGGGTGGTTGAGGGGCATTGATGGGTGCTTCAGTATGCCATCTATCCATTCATGATCATCACAAATGATGTTGTTAGCAATAGGGATCTTATGAAATTGAATCCTAGTTTGATCATTGTGGGTATTTTCTTCTGCTTATAAACTAAAATTCATGTGTGCCTTCTATTGATAAGAGCCTTCAAAAGTGATTCATTGGAAAGCACATCTTATCATTGGATATTACAATGCTAATGGATCTTCAACAACACTACCAAAATTTGAACTCGAACTATGTACATATCAATTCATATTGAAAGCTTCATGTGACATGTTTGGGAGGTTGAGGGGAAGTGATGGATGCTTCAATATTTTTTCTATCCATTCATGGTCATCACAATTGATGTCGTTATCACTATGGATCTTAGGAAATTCAATCCTATTTTAATGTAATATTTTGTTATTTGAATGTCCTCAGAGTTGAGATGAAGTAAGATTCTAAAAGGAACATTTATGTTATGAAAACATATAGATAAGCAAGAATAAGTAGTGCCAGATATTAAAGAAAATAAAAAATAAAATAATAATATTAATAATAAAAAAATTTAAATATTACATTTTAAATTGAAGAGAAAATTAAAAATCGGTTTTGGAAAGGTTCGATTTTTATTTTTTTCACTTTGAAAGAAATATATCAAATGATCATGACGATATTGAATTGTAGCTTGTTGATTGGCTGAGCCCACTTGTCAAAGCATTTTTTTTTAGCGTATATCCTTACTTTAAAGGATTGTAGTTCTTCTCGTCTTATTTCTCAACAACATTTTGAATATTTTATCAACAATGTTGTATTCACAGTGGTAGCTGACACTTGAGATTGAGTAAAAGAATCTATTAGAAATATTGAACAATCTCATTAATTCCACCAATGATGAAACTATAAATAGAAGAAAAGTAGGCCATGTTGATATTAAAGTCCATTTACATGATGCATTGGATACATTTCAATTTCTTCAGATTGTGTCTCAAGTACATTGAGACAATCCTAATTCTAAATAGCATTCAAAGAGTAATGAATCCATGTCATAAGAAACTTTGGGTGCAGTGGTAAGTCATTTTTTAGGAAAGTGTATGTGAGAGACATTTTCATACATATGTGAAGCCTTTCGTTCAAACAAATTTTATAAGACTGTCGGAAGACATTACACATAACAAACACATAACGCGTTTTCGGTATAACAAAGATGTTCTACATTTATCTTTTAATCTTCTTGATTTTTTTAAAACCATACAATTTCAAGGTGTTAGATTTCTTTATGGTGTTGTTCCGGGACAAATTGATTGATGTAAAAAATGTAATAGAGTTGGACATATGAAATATAAGTGTTTTTGTATTCAGCTGTGTGAGCATTGTGGAGAGAAAAATCACCATTCAAACATATAATCTATAGATAATACTACTACAAGAGATAAACGAAATTTCAGATGGATTGATTCTTGGGATTTCTCGAAAGAAACCAATAATATTTACCTATTATATTGCAGGATGTGTTCCAGAATCTTGATGAGTCTGGTAGTGATAAAGACTATTTCATCTTCCCACCCTGTATCCGGTAAGGGGAAATTAGTCTTCTACAGGTTTGAATATTTGTCAAGCGTGAAGCGAGCCTAAGTCATAAATCCACAAGTGAGCCCGAGCCACAACCTAAACCATGTAAAGCTAGAGTTGTAGCCAAAGAGACTTCAATTTTTTTCTAAACGATTATTTTCAAATGGGCACTTTGAGATTTGGAATTGTTCAAGGAAATACATTGACAGTTCCAGAGTTGACATTTTTTATTGGTCTCAGAATTTCTATGAATTTTCCAAGCGTGGGTATCGTTTGTGGTTTTCTCTTAAAAACTACCATATCTATTTTTGGTCATCCTTTAAAAAATATTTTTGAGAGACATTAAGCTCTTGGCTCAGATGCATTTTTTCATTTTGAGCTCTCATTCTTGGAATTTGATACATCCCTTCTGATTAAGGGAAAATGTTAGATAGCTAACCCTTGGGATTAAGGGTGGGTTAGTTTTTTTTATGGTGAATAGTTATTAGAGTCCAAGAATACCCATAAACACATTCAAATTTTTCTTGTATATATGAACATGTACACTTTGTACATCATTTATTGAGATCAATTAATATATAATTTATTTGTTTTTCAATATTTTGTGTTTAACATAAATAGTTTATGGAAAATTTGTCATTTTAGTAAGATTCAAAATCTGAGTTTGTGGGAGAAGTAAAACTACCTAAATTTGTAGCTTAAGTATGTGAAACATCATATGATTTTTTTTTTTGAGAATGACCACAGGCATGAATATCAAAAGATGGGAGTAGAAATACCAATTTTGTATGAAAATATGCAGTAGAAAAATTGCAGAAGTGATGTGAAACAATGAAAGGAAAAGCTAGAAATAAAAGTTGAAGATATGAGGGATATCATGTTGAAAGGGCCTCAAAAGGGGAATATTGGACAACGAGGAAGAAATTTTGACAACATACTACAATTGAATAAGAAAGTATACATTTTCAAGGAATAAGGGGAGCTACAACATAAAGTTTTCAAACATAGGAGAATGAGAGAACATGCATCAAAGCAAAAAGTACATGAAAAAAAAATGATCAACTGCAAAACAAAGCTTGGGACCCTAGAATATTTCGAAATGTCACATGACGAGGAGGTCATGAATTTTTTTCTATTGTGAGAGTATGGTGCGGGAGCATCCTTGCTCCTCAAAATCATGGATATTTCTAAGACAAACTATAAGAGAGGGACTTATAAATTTGTTGATAAATTTAATTATTTGACATAAGTAAATTTATTTTATAGTTGTTAAATAATTTGTAGAGAGAATGGGAAAATTTAGTGAATAAAAATTAGTTGTGAATCTGTGATCAAATCTGCATTATGAGAAAGGTTTTGAATAGGATTGTAACTCGGAGATTATATGATCTAAAGATTTTGTTGAGGAAGGATAAGATCTAAAACAAAATCATCTTTACCTTTAAATGCTATATAATATATGTAATTTTGGAGAAATGATTGCCAAAGGAATGAAAATATGGCCAAAGAGACGACCAATATTTCTAGTGAGGATATATGTACACAATTATTAATGATTGGAATTCATTACATTGTTTATTCATGCCTTTTTATTGCAATGGTTCGAATATGTGTGTATTTAAATTGGAAATAGTAACAGATTAGATGAAAGTTTACAATGTGAAGATTTTGTGTAATAATATCGAGACCATTTTGAAGTGCATTGGAATATGGGAACATCTGTGTTAATATCCAGTTAAATTAAATTGGAGTATTCTCAATTGTTTTCAATTCCCAAAAGAGGAAGCATAGTATTTTATTTATGTATGACGCCAAGAATATTTTCTATGTGGAGATCAATTGATATTGGTAAAGTTGTTACAGGAAAATTTCAATCTAATGTTGGATGATACACTAACATTGAAGGCATGGATGACTTATGAATGCAGCACCATGGTTTTTGTACATCTTCTAACACTTAAATAATGCTCGACATGTAAATCGAGTTGAAGGATACCCTTTTTTTTTGTTTAAAACTAATTTAAGTAATAAATAGTGTAATTCTATCTATGTGAGACAACCTCATGCCATAATTTAAAATCCATTGTGAATATTTAATCATCAAGGATCGATTAGATATTTGGGGGAATTTATGTTGAGAGAGATTGCTAAAAGTAATTTTTTTCTTCCTAGAAATGTTGTGGTCAGCTTAATTGAAATGTTGGATTTTTTTTCGACTGTTGGATCGTTGTGTAAGGAAAAATTAGTTCAACGTCAATTTTTTTATTTATTGAAGCCCTGTCGAAGTGGAATTTAAATCTAGAAAATTGGGGAATTAAATTGATAGGAGATGTGGTTTTCTCTGGCATGGATGAATAACATTTTAAGGAGAAGGCTTGAGTACATAGTGGGATAATAATGATATAAAATATACAAATTATTAACCATATAAAGGTAAATTTTTTACATAGGATGGATGTGCATGGAAAATGGTGCATCAAGTGGTATCAAGGCAGGAGAACTTACTCAATTGTGTTTGGAGATATTAGCAAGGAAATAATTGGTCGCATCCATTATAGCCAGAGGAGCTGTGAAAAAGGAAGAAGAGAACGGAAGGCTCTTAATAAAGGAAAAATTATTAAAAATAACTTTTATGAAGAGTAAGAGGACAAATAGATGTTCTCAATGAGTGAGTAAGGTAAATGCAACAACCGACGGAATGAGGAGTGCTCAGAAATATGGTTAAAGTGAAGTTATCAATAAATTTAATAGGGGATATCTCGATGGGGTGTTGGTTGATTGAAACTCACATGTGTACAAGGAGATCTAACATAAGAAGCAAAGGATAATGACTATTGATAGTTATGTCAAGATTTCAGGGAGAAGTCACACTCAAATGGAAGTGAATGCCAAATTCATTGGCATCAGGGAGAGGAATGATGAAGAGTTTGAGAATGAACTCGCAAAGGTGAAGGAACGATTGAATGTTCTTATGGAGCTACAACAACAAGATTTTGAATATAAGAGATGTCGATGGGTGATAGAAAAGAAGGTAAAGTGATACAAGTTGTAGGTAAATATAAAGCACTGGTTGAGCATTCAATAGAGGAAAAACAATATAAAGACAATAGAGATGATTTTCATTTGTGAACTAGGACAAGAAGAGTTCTTGGTGAAGAAGAGGATGAAGCAACTAATGACTCTCAAGTTTTTAAATCTAATGAACGATTTATGTTTACAATTATTGATGCATGTAAAAATATGTAGCGAATGATGAGATAGGAAGAAGCCATGTAGGAATACAAAGGAGAAAGCATGGAACTTGTTGGAAAATAAATGACAAAATAATGTAAATGGAGCAGGAATATGGAGGAATCCGAAAATAAAGGTATAAATAATTTATCGAAAATTTGTCATTTTAGTAAGATTTAGAATGTGATTTTGTGGGAGCAGGAAAACAACATAAATTTGCATCTTAAGGATATGCAACATGGGATGAGGAGAGGCATGAATATCAAAACATGGGGAGTAGCCATACTGATTTTGTGTGAAAATATGGAGTAGAAAAACTGCAAAAGTGATATGTATCATCCAAAGGACAACATGGAAATCGAAATTGAAGAGATGAGGAAGTTGATGTTGAAAGGGCCTCAAAATAGTTATACTGGATAGAGAGGAAGAAATGTTGACATCGTATTGAAAATAAATGATCAAGTCTATATCAGCAAGGAAAGACGGGAGTTGCAACATAGATTTTAGAATCGTGGAACAATGAGAGAATCTGTAGCAAAGCAACGATGACATGACAAAAGAAACGATCAGTTGCAAAACAAAATTTGGGACCCTAGAATATTTGGAAATGGAACATGATGAGGAGGCCATCATTTTTTTTCTATTGTGGGATTCTAATGCAATAATATCCTTGCTCCTCAAAATCACCAAGATTTATAACACAAATTGCAAGAGAGAGATTTAGAAATTTCTTGATAAATTTAATTATTTGACATAATAATTTTTTTTTTAGTTGTTAAATAGTTTTTAGAGAGAATGAGAAGATTTGGTGAATAAAATTTATTTGTGAAGTGTTTGAATAATGTGGAAATGGAAAGTCTACATATTTTTTATGAGTTGTGTTCTCATAGTTAGTGTTTGAGTGTATGTGTCATGAATTTTATTTTTTTAGTTTGCGTTATGAGTTGTTGATCTAAATTATTTGAATCTAGATTGTCCTAAAGGTCGCATATGTGTTAATATATAATGTAATGGTTTTCCAAGTAGTTTTATCAATGAGAAATGGTTTATTCTTGTGCATCTCTCTAATTCTCTATTATGGTATCCGAGCTAGATGGGGAGATTTAAAGAGCTTCAAATCCGAGAGCTGCATGGCCTAGATCTATGAGGGTTATCATTTTTTTAAATTTTTTTTTCTTGTTGTCAGTAAAATTTTATCGGTGTTTGCATCTATCGAGAAAATTTTCGCAGAACCTATGAAGGAGAGATTGGAGTTGTTATGGTGGGCACGATCAACATTGTTTTTTATTCATGTGGTGTTTCACTCGCTAAAATTTTCAAGTGGATCTGTGTGTTGGTGTTGGAAACTTGCAAGAATATAATATCGCGTAAAGTGATGCATTTGAAGTTGTATGCTCATTTTGTAAAGATTGGATACTAGCCACTGCATTGAGTATCTGCTTTAGCTGCAAATTAACATAAGAAAATAAGGTTTTGTGGAGAAAAAAATTTCTTTCTAAAAGTCAAAACATTTTAATGGACGTGAGTTGTATCACTTGTTTGAGTTTGTATTTTTTTTTATGAAGAGTAATGTGTGTAAGGTTTAAAGAAGAAAAATAAAGAGTTAAACATAAAAAATTTGTGTGAGGTGTTATTGTTAAAGAAGGTATTGTGTTAGGAACGGGAATATGACCTAACTTGAAAACGGACGAGCTCTAAGAAACCTCTGTGCTAGGGTTTACAGAATCCCCCCCCCCGACAGTGCAGCTCTGGTGCAGGTGAATCCATTAATTCCCTCTAATCTTGTTAAGGTTGAGTCTCCAAGTGGCCACTGATCCATACGAAATGGATCCTCCATGCGGGGGGGGGTCTAAAACGCCCTCCCCCACAGGTGACCAAATCCCTGTCAATCCCGCTGTAATGAAAATGCCCTCATCTTGCATAATGCAGATGCCTTCCTCTCCCAAGGTGCAGATGCCCTCTGCTGACGCAACCTAGAATCCTGGCAACTCATCTGGCGCACAACAAGAGAAACCCACAGAGCCTCTTGAAAAAAAGTTCCGCCTAAGGCAACCTCTGTGACTTGCAGACCAATAGCAGCAGAACACCCAAAGATAGATCTTCCAAGCCACCGTATCAATGATTAGATTCATTACATGAAGGATCATGCACTCATCAACAAATTTGTTGGTTTCTAGCCAACTAAAAAAGCCTTTCATGGCTGGATCAGCTGCAAATGGAAACCAAAAAGGACATGTGAGCCTTCAGCTTGGCCCAAAGGGCTTCTTCAATGCCATCTTCAACTGCATTGAAGACAAAAATCGCATCTTAGATGGAGGCCCCTACTTCTTCAACTCCGCCGGACTTTATCTCTGTGACTGGGTTGAAAGATTCAACCATGATAAAGAGGAATTTAGCTAGGTACCAGTCTGGATCCAGTTGTACTCCCTGCCCCTTGAATATTGGGATGAAGAATCATTAAAGGATATAGGCAATGAACTTGGGGAGTTCATCAAGACAGCAGAGGAGACCAAGCTCAGGCGATACACTTCATATGCCAGAATATGCATCTACATGCACCTGGAAAAGGCACTCCCGGACTTGGTAAGTCTTTTTCATGATGATTTTGAATGGATACAACCTATTTATTATGAATATGCTCCTTTTCGTTGCCAAAAATTCCATGCAAATGGCCACTTATTTAGAGACTTCCCTCTCAGTCCACCCTAAAAAAAACCCACTGCTACCTCTGCAAACTATGATGAAGAATGTTTTACCAAAGTTCCATTCCACAAACGTCACCATAAGAAAACCCCCACCTCCACTGCCAAGACACCCACCCAAGCCTTCGACATCCCCTCTACAAGCAATAGCTTTGACATTCTAGTAAACCACTCTCAACCCAATTTTTATAATCCCAGTAAGATTGATCCCTCTTTGGCCCCTTCTGCCTCGATTCCTAGTACTGACTCTCACATTCCTCATTTGCTTTCGAAGCCTCCTCTTGAATCCTTCCTCCTACCAACCAATCCCAACTCTGAAACGAAACTTGTCATCTGGCAGCCCAACAACATGGACATAGATGGCTCTGTTGCTAAAGGCAACAAGGCTAGTCACATGGAAAAAGAACCAGAAAGTATAGACATGGGTGAAATGGACATTTTTGTCCTTGAACATGCCTACAAAAAAAAGGATTACGACAAAATAACGAACAAACAGATAGAAATTCTAGAGGTGGTCCTCTTTCGTGCACAACAACACCAAAAACCCCTGGGAATACTACTAGGCAGTCAGTGGGATGAGAAAAAAATCCTCAAGGAATCCAAAAAGAGAGGAAGGAAAATAGATTCACAAAGGACCATCATAATTGGGGAGATGCTAATGGAATCTGGTAGGTACCCCAAGCTTACCAATTTCTACTGGCCACTTGAAAATAGTTCTCAATGAAGCTCACTTCTTGGAACATAAGGGGATTAAATAGCCCCACGAAATACATAATGATCAAAAACATGATTCAACAACAAATACCCTATGTTTTCTTCATACAAGAAACCAAATGTAACAATAATACCCTAGGCTCCATTCTCTCCAAAGCTTGGCCAAGCAGCCATTCAATTACAGTTGATGCTTTAGGAGCCTCACGAGGACTAGCCATAGCTTGGGATCTGCAAGCGATTTCAATTACTGATGCTCATGCAGTTCACAATCTCATTCAAGCTACCTTCCATATCACCAGAACTAATATACATGGGCACCTCACCAATGTATACTTCCCTCAAGACTCTATGCAAAAAATAGCGCTGCTTAACACAATGGAAATGCTCAATTCTAATAGAACCCATCCACTCTGGATCACGGGTGGGGACTTCAAAATGATTACTATATCTAAAGAGAAGAGAGGAGGCCGAGCCAAAGTAGATATGGACAACATCCACTTCAAAAAATACATTCAAAATAATTGGTTAATATATCTTCCTTTCTCCAACGACATGCTCACAGTAAATCGCCTCCAAAATGGATCACTTTCTCCTCTCAAAAAATGCCATCCACATTGCGGGAGATATTTAGGAATCTATTCTACCATCTTCTTAGGCTCCGACCACTGGCCTATCTCTCACCAATGGACGAGGTTGGGCATTGCCACCAAAAGACCCTTCTGATTTGAGGCCTTCTGGCTCACTCACCCAGATTTGAAGGATATGGTTACCAAGGCATGGCATGCTTTCACTCCACCAGCAGGATCCAAGATGTTCCAATTTTAGCAACACCTCAGAGACCTTAAAACTCACATCAAAAGATTGAATCACTCCATTTTCGGGAACATATTCCAACAACAAAAGATCCTAGAAAGCAATATGGCGAAGCTTCAACAACGTATCATCCAGGATGGCAAAACTGAGATACTTGCAACACAGGAACAGATTCTCTTCAAAAAACTGGATGAACGAAGGAAGCAAGAAGAGATGCTCTGGAAGAAAAAATCCAGAATAAGATGGCTAAAAGAAGGGGAGAGAAACACCAAATTTTTCCACCGATCCACCATCCAAAGAAGAATGCACAATAAGGTCATCCAACTCCAAAGCCGAAATGGAGAAATGCTGGAAGAGCATCACGATATAGAAAAAGAACTCTTAGCTCACTTCAAATCTGTGCTTTAGGAGAACCAAGACAATAGGTAGCCGACAGTCACCAAAGTTTTGCAACACATACAAAAATTAATCAATGAAGAACACAATCAAATGCTACTTCATCCTGTTTCTCTCCAGGAAGTTGAAAAGGTGGTGGCACAATGAAAAGACGGAAACGCTCCAGGTCCAGACGACTTCACCTCCAAATTCTTCCATTATTTCTAGGACCTTATAAAGAACGATGTCTGGCAACTAGTAGAGGAATCCTGTTCCATGCACTGGCTCCTCCCCTCACTTAATGCCACCTTTATAGCTCTCATACCCAAAGAATACCATGATGCAACTCCTGAGAGGTAAAAGAAAATCACCCTTTGTAATGTCATCTACAAAGTCATCTCCAAGGTGATTGCCAATAGACTCAAGCCCCTGCTGCCTCTTCTCATCTCCCATGAACAAACTGGTTACGTGGAAGGACACCAGATCCTCGACAGGATTATTCTCTCGCATGAGATCATCCACTCTTTGAAACAAAACAAAAAGGCAGGTATGCTACTGAAAATTGACATATCTAAAGAATTTGACAAGTTAATCTAGAATTATATACATCAAATGCTAGCAGCCTATGGCTTCAACCCTACCTGGATCAGATGGGTTATGAATCTAATTTCCTCCTCCTTCTTCTCCATTTTGGTCAATGGCATCCCCTCTCACCCCTTCTCCCCGTCCCATGGTATTCTCCAAGGTGATCCCCTTTCTCCATTTATCTTTGTTGTAGTGGCAGAAGGACTTGGTCGCCTCATTCAGAAAGCTCTCCATACCCAGCAAATCTGCGGTATCTATGTTGATGGTTCCTTGGCCACCACTCATCAACAATTTTTTGATGATAAAATGTTATTCGAGCACCCTTCAGTCCAAGAATCTCTCACCTACAAATCCATTCTAGATACCTTCTTGAATGCCTCTGGCACCTCTATTAATGCTACCAAATCTCAAATCTTCTTCTTCAATACCTCGATCTGTACAAAAAATAGTATCGCCAGAATCCTTGGGTTCACTATAGCACATCTACCTGCCAAACACTTGGGATACCCTCTGATAGACTCAGCCATGAAGCACTCCTCCTGGCAATCTCTTCTTGAAAAATTGGACGCTAGGCTCTCCTCCTAGACTTTCCACTCCCCCAATCTGGCCAGTCGTTTCACTCTGATCAAAGCCATTCTGCAGTCTATGCCCCTTTATTTATTATCTATTCTTGCCGCCCCAAAGAGGGTCCTCAAGTAGATAAAATCACTGCAACGCAATTTTCTTTAGGGATCCTCAGGGAAAAACAAAAAATGAGCATTGGTCAAATGGAAAACGATCTGCAAACCAAAGAAAACTGGAGGACTTGGTCTCCATGATCTGTACCACAGTAATGTTTTCATCTGTGTCAAAATCTGGTGGCAATGGTTGTCAACTCCACATACTCCATGGGCATTACTCTAGATGGCTAAATATGCTAATAAGTGACCACCTGAAGGTCTCTTTTTCCTGACAACGGTGGAAGATGGATCACGGATATGGAATGTAGCCAAACATCATAGATTCCTGATACAAGAACACAGCTTCTGGGAAATCCGTGCCGGTAGCACTGCCCACTTCTGGATGGAATCATGGCAACAATTACCCATACTTGTTAGCATCATCACACCACAGATACAACCAGAGGTTCTCGAAAGACTAGAAAGAAATGTTAATCATTATTGGACCGCAAGCCCTAACCAGGGGTTCAGGCAGTGGAAGCAGGCAACTCACTTCTTAAATCAATGATAGGAGAACACTCACAGAGCCCTTTACATAGAGCTCAACAGTAGGAAAATGAGATACTCGGAGGAAAAGGATCTCCTCCGACCGGGATACACACCGCGAGGCAAATTCAGTACTAAAGAAGCCTACACACTATTAACTCATAGCCAAGATCCCACAGACCCGATCTAGGACAACCTTTGGTCTCCGAGCATATGGCATAAAGTTTAAACGTTCATGTGGCTCCTATGCCATAAGAGAATCCTCACTTGGGATTGCCGCATCAAAAGGGGTTTCACAGGGCCTTCACGATGCCCCAATTGTATCGATCACGATGAAACTATTCAGCATCCAATGGATACCTACTCATTGGAAAATCTCCTCTGGGAAAAAATCAGCTTCAGATGCAGAAGAGATGGAAAAACACCAAGGGACTCAAATAACACCATTTGTAACTGGCCCTCCGCTCCATACAACAGTAACCTACTAAAATCTCTGTGGAAGCTTCTCCCAAGTCTCACTCTGTGGACAACCTAGAAAGAAAGGAATAAGCGGATCTTCAAGAACCAAAGCACCCATATGGAAGTTATATGGAATAATCTATGCTGTAATATACAAGAAAACCTGGCCCTCCATCATTCGCAGCAGGAAGATCTAGCCATGCAAACCTTGGAAAGATCTATTTGGGAAAATTGGAAACTTGAGCTCCCTCCCTATCCACTTCATGAACGCTCACCCAGAACACTTGTGGTTGCGCTAAGCAACTGGATCCCTCCCTTGACCGGTTTATTGAAAATGAACTTTGACGGTGCCTCAAAGGGAAATCCAGGTGAAGCAGGTTATGGAGGAATATTTAGGGACCATAAAGGTAATCCCTTGTTAATCTTCTTCAGATCCATAATATGGGATTCCAACAACTCTGCAGAACTTGAAGGCTTATGGAAAGGGTTGTGCCTAGCTCAAAAACACAACTACTTCCCTATTGAAATCAAAGGTGACTCCCAAATCCTCATCAACATGGCCAATCAGCTTCTCATGGGAGCCTCTGCTTCCAAAGTCTCTGACAGCTAGAGACTAACTGCAAGAATGGACCTCATAGAAAATTGGTTGCAACAACACAAGGCCATATCCTTCAAACATGTCAAGAGATATGGCAACAAGGTGGCGGATCTATTGGCTTAAAAAGGAGTGAACAGTCCTCAGATCCTCAATGTGGGACTCCTTACCATTCTCAATGATAGCACCCTTATTCAGGAATGCACTACTCTGGTGCACAAAGACAACACACCCCTGGATGCGGGTGCTTTATGAAGATCATATGGCAATGGACTTGTGGGTAAGTGCATGGCAGGGCCACATGGCCACCCACAAGCCACACCAACGAACATTTAAGAGCTCTGGACATCACCCCGAGCTGAATTTAATTCATTTCCAATGTAGAGACTGCTACCTCCACCTCAAAATGACGTTCCTCACCCATTCACCTGTTTATGTTCTTCGACCTCCTGGTTTTTCTCCTGGGCCTCCTGTTTCTATGCCTCTCCAGTCTCCTCCTCTATGAAGGTCTTGTCCCCCTAAATTCATGGATCCTAGCTCACACATGCTAATAGGGAGACGCTGTAGCCTTTGGTGCTGTATAGAATTCCTCCCAGGCCACCATTACTCGCAGAGCATCCTCTACCATTTGCACCTCTCTGGTGCCTCTAGCCTCACCACCACCTTTGAGCTTCAGTCGTGGTCACGCCACCACCATGCTTCTTCTACCGCCCAGAGTGCCATCCACCCCTACTGCGTCACTATGCTCTGACTTAGGCATCGCATGCGATGTAAGAGTGGCAACAATAGAGGTCACACTACATGTCCGTCGCCCTCTTCTTGATCCAGTTCTTCGTCATCTTCTTTGAAACATTCTTGGGGTAGGTATATCGAAACCCGCAACAATCAAGGACGCTTGGTTGGTCTGCCTCGCCCCTTAGCTCGGCCCTCTGCCTTAGAGCCCTCTCCTCAACCTCAGCCTTGCTTGGTCCCCTCTATCATTTCGCAGACCCCTAGTTTTACCCAATTCCATTTTCATTTCTCCTTAGACCACCCCCATGTTGTAGCCACCATCTCGGTTTCTTTACGGGATGAGCTTGCTGAGGTTCACAACCATGGTCTGCCCATTCTGCAGAAGCGCCCTCGTTGTGACCTCAACTCCTTTGTTGATGAAGAGAAGCATCATGTTTTTGGCAAGCATAGTTTGTGCTCGGACAGGAGGAGTAGCTTAGGAAATGGCGAGGAAGGCAACGAGCAGAGCAAGCAGGCCATGGGAAAAGGTGGTGAAGCCACAACGCCTCGACATGCAGCAGTTGCCACCCAGGACGTCGATGTCAATGAATACAAATGTCTCAGCTTAGAAAAGACTCGTCCTGCACCCCATGACACCTAGGCTATCAGGTTTTCTCTGGTTTATGGAGCTCAGCATCATAATTTTGTTAAATGTTACTATGTTTGGCACAGTAATTTTTGTCTGTATAACGTTGGTTTCCTCACATGAGGCGGCAAATCAAACTCTCTTTGGGTTGGTTTCCCCTGTGTGGGCAACTCATTTTTTGTTATTTCATTGCAAACTATGCCGTTGATACAGGCTTGAACTCCAGAGGCTAGAGCCTCCATGTATATTATGTTTCACTAATAGAATTTAATCTTAGAAAAAAAAGGAAAAAGGTATTGTGTTTTTTTTTGTGAAAGAATTTATATGAAAGATTTGTTGGATTGTAAATTGTGTTGGGTGAAAAGGAGAAATAAGGAATATTTTTTGGCTTTTTTATTTTTTATTTGAGGTGATATTTTGAGTATTGCAAAATTCGAGTCTTGATTTTTAGATCTGGTGCATTTTGTTTTTTTCGATATAGTGAAGTTGGCTGCAAATCTGGTGGATTTGGTTGCATTTTGTTGATTATGGAAAGCTTTTTTGTTATCATGTCAATTTTTTTGGTTGAAAATTACTTGAACGAGCCAAGAAGAATTCACGGAGGAAATTATTCAAATTGGAAATTCAAAGTATTAACAGTTTAGAGGGAAATAATTTGTGGCCTGTAGTGAGTGGGCCAGAGCGCAAAGCCATAGCCACTGCAACCATTTAATATTGGGAAAAAAAGGACACAAGAAAAAGGTATTTCTATGAACATCCGTCAAGGAAAACATTATTCCTCATATTACGGACTATAAAGCATAAAAAAAAAAATGGTATGTTCTTAAAATATTGTATGAAACATCTAAAACCAACCAAATTTTTTTATTAAACACCAAGGTTTTGTCAATTAAAATGGAAGCTAATGAAAGTATAGGAAATTTCATTTCCCATGTCAAAGCGTTAAGTGAAAAGTCAGGAGATATTAGTGGAAAGGTGTCTAGTAATGACTTGATCAACATTACATCGAACGGATTAGTGAACGATTATGAAATTTTTGTTTCAAGTCTTTCAACTAGAGAGAGGCCTCGTACTTTTGAAGAATTAGCAAGTATTCTTATACAAGATGAAGAGAGGATGAATAAATTCTATTTGGGCTCAAAAATTTCATATTTTGCATTGGTATCCAAGCGTAAGTATCTGTACAAAGGCAAGCCATGGGAAAAAAACAAAGGAGGAAAGTTTCAAGAAAAGCAGAGAGCTATGGAACAATCTAAATTTCCAATTCATGATAAGAGAAATGATGATTGTTAGTATTGTGGAAAACTTGGACATCTTGATAAATATTTTTATAAAATAGAATATAATTAGTCTAAATAGAGAAACGAAAGGAGTAATGAAATTTTTTTGGACACCTCAATCAATAATTGATTTAAAAATCTCAGATTGTTTGTTTCTGATGCATAATTATTTGTTGAGACTGTTGATGTGAATGCCCGGTTCACTGATTATGGTTCATCACTCCATATGTCCTATAATAATGATTGGTTTGATGGCTATCATGGAACATTGATGGAACATGTGTTTACCTAGGAGATAAGCGATCCCTTAAAGTTCAAGGTTATGGAATAATATGTGTGATGTTTCCAAATGGACAAGAGAGATAGATGCATGATGTGATGTATGTTCCTGGTATAAAAAAGAATTTAATTTATGTTTCTACTATTGTTTATAAAAAATTAAAGGTGTAATTTTTCAAATCAAAATGTCTTTTTAAAGACATCCAAGATCTCTATAAGGTTATTGTCACATGTATCAGAGTTGGAGGCTTGTATAAGATGGATGTGATGAGGAAATTGCTTCAAGCAATGGCATCAACAAAAATTTCAATAGAATATTTATGGCATAAAATTTATGTGAATTTAAATCACAATGATTTAATGTTACTTTAAAGAAAAACAATGGTTGAAGATATTCTTGTTATGAAGAATAATCATGTTGGATGTGAAGCATGCACACTTGGAGAGAAACATATAGAGGAATTTACTGTACATCATGAAAATATACAAATAGAAATACTTGAATTAATTCATGTTGATGTGTGTTGACCCTTGCAAAGTAGATCTCTTGGAGGAGCATTGCATTTTCTAATTTTTGTTGATGCTAGATCTATATATACTTGGGACTATTTCATAAGAAAAAAATGTGATGTTTTTTTATTACTCAAGAAATTCAAAAACATGCTGGAAAAACAAATTGGAAAATACATAAAAAATATCATATCTCATCAAGGGGGGAGAATACAAATCAAGATAATTTAACCAATTTTGAAAAATTCAAGGGATTCTACAACAATTTATAGTTCTTCATACACCTCGGAAAAATGGAGTTGTTGATAGGAAAAGAAAAACAATAGTTGAATGTGCATGAAGCATACTTCAAGGTAAAACCATCTCTAATGGTTTTTCGGATGAAGCCATTAATAGTGTTGTTTATTTGAAAAATATTCCTACAATGAGAATTTTAGGAATGAAAACATATTTTGAATCATTTTATGGATGTAAACCAAAAGTGAACCATTTAGGAGTTTTTTGGGTGCAAGGCATTTGGTTATATTCCAATATATGAAAGAATAAAACTTGATGCAAAATCATTTAAGTGCACATTCATCGGTTATTGTGATGATAAAAAAGCACACAAGTTGTTTGTTCTTACCTCACATAGATTTCTTTCAAGAAGGGATGTGGTGTTTGATGAAAATGCAAATGAAGCTGATAAAATGAATAATATAGGTTTATAACATGCTATTGATGATTATGTCAAAATAGAAGCATGTTTTGAAAAGGAATAGGAACATGTATAGAAACATGCATACGAACATGTAGAGGTTAAAGAGAACAAAGCATCTAGTATTCATGAAATTCCAAGAAGAGCACAAGGGACTCCACAAATAAGAAAAAGCGATGAAAGAAATAAAAATCGAAGGAGGACAACATGTAAAATTCAACCTCATATAAGGTATAAATATTATGCATTAATGTCTCATGTAATGAATGTTGTATAACCCTCAAATTATGAAGAAGATAAATAATATAAAGAATGGAGAGATGCAAAGAATGAAGAATATAATTCCATAATTAAGAATGGCACACCATATTTAAAATAATTTCCTAAAATTAAAGTTTCCATACGATGCAAATGGTTGTCAAAACCCAAGTTTAATTTTTATGAAAGTATTGATAAGTGTAAAGCTAGATTGGTTGCAAAACTCTATTCTAAAAAGTAAGGCATTGATTATGAAGATACTTTTGCACGTGTAGCTAAACTAAAAAAAATTACAATCCCTATTGCATTAGCTTGGAAACATAATTTAAAAATGCATCAATTAGATGTCAAATATGCATTTTTGAATGGTGAATTAAAATAAGAAGTTTATTTGGTTCAACTTGAAGGGTTTGTAAAGCAGGGACATGAACATCTTCTTTGTAGGATAAAGAAAGCATTGTATTGTTTGAAGCAAGAACCAAGATTTTGATATGTGCAAATTGATTAATTATTTAATGAAAAAGATTTTGTGAGAGGCAGAAGTGATTGTAACCTGTACATCAAGAAAGATAAATATGGGAATATTTCCTTGATACGTTTATATGTTCATGATCCTATCATGACAAGCAATGCATTCAAGTTTATTTAAGAAATATAAATTCAATTATCAAACGTATTTGAAATGAGGGATCTTGGTGAATTTCAATATTGTTTGGGTCTTGAAATTTGGAGGGAATCTGGTAAGACAATCATCACACAAAGAGAATATGAACATAAAATCCTTGAAAGTTTCCATATGTTTGAATGCAAGATATTTTCTACTCCTTTGGAATGAAATGATAATTTGTATAGTGATGATGGATAGAAAGAGGTGAATGGAACCTTGTGTGATCAACTAGTGGGAAGTTTGAACTACCTCGCCACTACGAGGCCAAATTTAGCATATTTTGTCAACATCCTTAGTTAGTTTATGGCTAAGCCTTTTGAAATGTGTTGAAATGCGACAAAGTAAATCCTTCAATATCTGAAAGGAAAATTTTATTTTGGTATTTTATATACTGATGAATTGGATGTTGAGTTGGTAGGTTTTTCTTATTCATATTGGGTTGGGAATCTGGATGAAAAAATATTAACCTATGGATACCTATTCAATTTAGTATCAGGGATTGTATCATGGAGTAGCAAGAAACAACCAATTGTATCTTTGTAATCCACAAGCGCTGAATACAAAGCTTTGACCAATGAAAATTGTGACGTTATTTGGTTAAGGAGGATTACTGAAGATGTTGGAGAAAAACAAATAGGACCAACAAGCATCAAATGTGACAACTAGAGTTCCGTAAATATGTAATATAATCCAGTGTATCATGCCAAAACCAAACATATTGATGTCCGACATCATTTTGTAAGGGAAAAGATATAATCAAATGAGATTAATTTAATCTATTGTAATACAAGTGAGAATGTAGCTCACGTATTTACCAAGCCTCTTAGAAAGATTAACTTTGAAATATGTAGACAATTGTTGGTATAGATGAACCTCGTTAGCATTAATTAGCTTCACTTAAACTCTAGTTAATGCATGTGATGTGCACTTGGCTTTGGCTAGTTAACTCAAGTTCTTACATGTGGTGTGCACTTATCTTGAGTTAGTTAAATCTAGTGCTTGAATGTGGTGCATGTGCACATTAACAAAACATAAAGCACACTTAGCTTCAATTAGATTTAATCATCCATAGTTATTGCATGTACAACTAAGCTTAACTTAGTTGATTTACTTATTGATTCTCAAACTAATATTGAGTAATCAAATTCATTCTCAATTACATTTTCTATTTTCCAATACTTGTAATTATTCTTAAGCTAGATCTGTATTTGTGCTTTAATAATATTACATGGTATAAGAGTTACATGGGATTGGAGAAGGTGCATGAACAATATTTTGCAGGTTTAAGATCAAAGAATTAGAAATTGTTGAGATATTTGATTCGTAGATGAAAATAGTGGAGAACTGTTGCAATTTTTGCTACAACTACAAGGTGAAGGAATGGAGTTCTCATATTCAAATAGTATAACTCTGTATAACTAATTGCAATGGAAGCTATATATTTTACTTCACCTCAAAGGCAAGGCTTGTATCATATAGTTATGAATACGAAATATGAACCCAATTCTGTCATTGAAAAATTCAAATACCTCAACAGGATGGATGAGGCTTTTGGTCTTCAAATGTTGTCCATATCTCCAACATTATGTTTCCATGTGGACACATGCAACACTCTGAATGAGGTTTGTAAAACCTTGGATAATTTCTTTAGAAAGAAGGATGAGATGGAAGCTCATATTCTCGAAAATGAGCTAAATTCCTTAGATCCAAACAACTTTAAGAACATTCAATATTTATTTACGAAATTAAAATAGTTGCTTCTACAATTACATGATTGCAAGATCGGTAAATCCAAACAGGAAGGTCAATTGATCCTTTCTGAATTAGGCCCTGAATATTGTTTTTTTGTTTCTACATTTCATACAATTAGACTTTCAACTGGAGGTAAACATAACATGCCTAAAATTGATGCATTTATTGAGTCTCTCACTCATGAGGAGAATAAGATCATCAAAATGGTTTAATTAATGTCTCCAAATCCACATGCACTTGCCATGCATGAGAAAGGAAATTCCAAATCTAAAGGAAATCAACAATCCAAAGGCAAAGGAAAGGCGGGATATCCAGATCTAAGAAAGGGAGGAAATCCAAAACCTCCAGATGATTCTTCCAGCTCCAAGGGTATGAAGGGAAAAAAAGGAAACTCCAAGTGTCCTTATTGTAATAGGGGTTATCATACTAAATCCTATTTCATGCAGAAGACTATTGATCTGATGGCGAAGACTCTTCATCAAAATAATCTTAGTCATCACATTCTAGAAAATGTCTTGAAGAATATGGAGGAAAAACCATTAGAAACAAGGGGTAATGGTCATGATTTGATTTCTATTCATTCTACACCGCAACAATGGATCATCAATTCCATAGCTTCACATAATATGGATTCTTCAAAATATTTTTTTCTTATCTACATGCATAATTGAGACCTCTTATTCTAATGGAAGACAATTCTATAGTTGAATCAACTAGACAAGCTAGAGTGCAATTCAAAGATGGAAGTTTTGAGAATGTATTGCACATTCCAAGGCTTTCTATGAATCTTATTTCAGTGTACTAGATGACATACACAAGAACCATAAGGAAAGTGATAGTTACCCCCAATTATGTGATCATTTATGATATGAAAACCAATTTGAAGATTGCATCTGACAAGGTAAACTATGAATATATTCTCTATACATTTTCTGATTTTGTTCCTCATTCAAATTCTATTTTGCTACTTATCCATCCAAATGAAGAATGTAGGTTTTAGCACGAGATATTTGGGCACTTGAGTTTTAGATATATGTAGCAATTTTGCAAGCAAGGGATGGTTAAAGGATTGTCATCCATTGAATTTTCAAATGTTGTTTGTAATAGATGTTCTCTTGGAAAACATCCACAAGAAAAACTCGAGCCTAGGGCATGCATCCAAAGAATCATCACCATAGGAGCTTTTACATAGTGATCTCATGAGTCCATTTCCAATACTTTCAATGAGAAAAGAAATATATGTGTTCTGATTTATATATGATTACATGATATTCACTTGGGTTTACTTCTTGAAATTCAAGTTTGATTTTTTCAGCATCTAAATATTTCAAAGCACATGCAAAAAATCAATCTGGAAAATGCATCAAGATACTACGCATAGATAATGGGAAGGAATATGTCAAAAAATATATCCATAATCTTTGTAATGAAGTAGGCATGCAGTTGTAGGATACATTTCCTTACACTCCACAAGAAAGTGGAGTGGACGAAAGGAAGAATGATATTTGAAAGAGATGGGCAATTGCATGTTGCATGCACGATCTCTTTCATCAAAATTGTGGTCTCCAGTTATCAAATGTGCCTCATACATCCAGAATTCATCTCCTCATCAATTTGTTATTGAAAAAACACATTTTCAAGCTTTGATTGGAATTAAACCTGAAGTTAATTCTTTCTACACTTTCGGATCTCGAGAATGGGTCTACATTCCTATAGAGAATTGAAAGGTTTTGGAGCCTAAAACTAAAGCATCCATGTTTGTTGGATATTCTGATGAAGTCAAAGGGTACATATTGTTTGATATAAACACTAAAAACCTCGTTATTGAAAGGAGTGTAAAATTTGATGAAGATATTTTGCATGCACCACTAGATGAACATGTTACCAAGTTTCCCTCACCACTCATTAATGTGTATGAAGAGAATAATTCAAATCACAATTATGATCTAAATGATCCTTTTCCTGTGACACCTATTGGACCTCCAGTTGTTTAAGATCGATATCATACATCCTTATGGAGTTCAAAATATTCTATACCACCTTTGAAACATAAAAGGTGCACCATGAGTGATCTTCTATATGATCATGCCTCTATACCTCAGTTTGAATAAGATACACAATCACTCTTAGCTATGGATTTATGCATGCCCATGCATGCTTATATGAGGCATGCATCTGATCCAAAAACTTATGCAGAAGCATCTGGGCCTCCTAAATGGGAAGCAAAAAAGGATGAGTAATACAACACTCTGATTGAGAAGCAGTCTTGGGATCTAGTTCCGCTAGCTTCCAATCATAAACTTGTGAGATGCAAGTGGATTTACTAGACCAAGAGAGAAACAAATGGCCACGTTAGTCGATATAGGACATGGTTGGTAGAAAAATGTTACAGTAGCTACATGGTATTGACTATGATGAGAATTTTTCTCCAGTGGAAAAAATAGACTCCATTCAACTAGCTCTCTCTATTGCAAAATCAAGGGGATGGGAGGTGCATCATATGGATGTGAATAATTCCTTTCTTCACGATGACCTTGAGGAGGAAATATACATGGAGAAGCCACAGGGATACGTGAAAAATTCATCTCTTATATGGAAACTAAGTAAGTATCTTTATGGCCTCAAGTAGGAACCTAGAGCCTTGTATGCAAAGATGGATTCATATTTTTTATCTCAAAATTTTGCATGTTGAAAATCTGATTCAAATGTTTATATTGTGAAGAAAATTGACTCCTTATTGATAACAACACTCTACGTAGATGATCTTTTGATAATAAGTAGTTCAACTTCTACCATTGCTGAGATTAAAATTGCATTGCATAAGAGGTTTTCTATGCCAAACATGGGCTTTCTAAATTTCTTCCTTGGACTAGAGATCAAATAGAGTGGTTATGGGATTACCATTTCTCAACCAATGTATGATAGAGGTATTTTAGCACGATTTCATGTGAGTGACTGCAAGCTAGTAACGACACCTTTCTTATCAGGGATAAAGCTTGAGAATGGAAAAGACACACCATTAGTTAATTGCACATTGTACTTTGACCTTCTCTAAATTATTATTTATCTCACTCACTCTGGTCATGATCTCTCATATGTCGTAGGAGCATTTTTCGAATACATGTATGATCCACATGAGTTACACTTGAAAGCTGAAAAGTACATCCAGGGGAAAATCACATAAGGGATTCATTATGAAGCAAATCATTCTTTGGATCTCATTTGGTTCACAGATTCAGATTGGGCTCGCTACAACAATGATCACAAGTCCACTTACGGTTATGTACTTAGTTTTGGATTCCCAATTTTCTAATCAAGAAAGAAGTAGGTTGTAATTTCTTTATCATCAAAAAAGGTCCGGTACAAAGGAGCAGTCAATGACACTATTCAGGCCATTTGGCTACAACATTTCCTATTTGAGCATGGTATCAGTTTCCATCATCCAACTGTCATCTCGTGTAATAATCAAAGTATGCCAAAGTTTTGTAGATATCTAGTGCAATGGAAACAAAATAAACACATTGAGATCCACATGCAATTTATTAGAGAACTAATTCATGATGGGATCATCAATCTTTGATTCTGTCCCAGTTCTGAGAAGACATTTGATATCTTCACCAAGAACTTCAATGAGCAGAACTTTCAATGTCTTCAAGATTGCATTAGGGTGAAGGACATGACTACCTAGCAGTTGTATTTTCCCTCTTTCCACTTTTCATGCATTGTATATGGGTTCCTAAAATGGCCTTGTTTCTTGGACTCATTGATTTTGTATCAAACTCACCTAGGATATTGTTAAGGGTGGGTGTTGGTGTACATGCACCTAGTTATCCTTAATTACCTTCAGTTTAACTCTAGTTATTGCAAGTGATGTGCACTTGTCTTTACCTAGTTAACTCTAGTGCTTACATGTGGGGTGCACTTGGATTTAGTTATTTAACTCTAGTACTGGCATGTGGTGCATGTGCACATTAACAAAACATAAACTTTAGTTATCTTTAATTATCCATAGTTATTTCATGTACAACTAAGCTTAAATTTGTTTATTTATGGTTTGATTCTCAAACTAATATTGAGTAATTAAATTCATTCTTAATTCCAAATTTTCTTTTCCAATTCTTGAAAGTTTGTGCAATTATTCTCTAGCTAGATCCATATTTGTGCTCTAATAATTTTACAACGACAACTACTCATTCTTGAAAATTGATAGATGAACTTTCAAATATGTAGACAACAAGTAGGCATTGTTAAAAATCCATTTCTTCATTAAGTTGTAATCGAATCTGCATTATGAGACAGAGTTCGAATAGGATTGTTATTCAGAATTTATAGGATCATAAGAGTTTGTAGAGGAGGAAGGATATGATCTAAAACTAAATAATTTTTTATCTTTGATGACTATAAAAACTATGTAATTTTGAGAGAAAGGGTGCCCATAGGAATGAAAATTTGGACAAAGTGGAATGATATTTCTAGTAAGTATTGCTTATTCATTCCTCTTTATTGCAATGGTTGCGAATTAGTAATAGATTAGATGCAAGTATGTAATGTGAATATTTTGTGTAAGGAGATCGATATCATTTGAAAGTGTGTTTTAATATGGTTATATATATATATATATATATATGAATGGAATTGGACTATTGTCAAGTGTGGTGAATTCCCAAAAGAGAAAGCATAGTCTTTGATCTGTGTCTAACGCCAAGAATATTTCGATCTGGAGATCGATCGATATCGGTAAATTTGCTACGGGGAAATGTTGTCCAACACCACAGGATACACTAGAATTGAAGTCATGGATGAGTTGTGAATGCGTCATCCTGGTTTGATAATATCTTCCAGCACTTGAATAGCACGCAACATGTAAATCGAATTGAAGGATATTTTTTTTGTTTAACAATAATTGAAGTAACAAATACTGTAATTGGATCTGCGTGAGACAACCTCAGCCCATAATTTCAAATCCAGTGCAAATCTTTGATGATCAAGGATTAATTAGATATTTCGGTGAATTTATGTTCAAAGAAGTCGCTAAAAGAAATTTATTGTTTCCCTGGAATGTTGTTGTCAGCTTAATCGACATGTTAGGATTTTTGTTTTTCCATTGTGTGACCATTTTCTAAGGAAACATTAGTTCCATGTCAATTTGTTCTTTATTGAAGCCTTGTTGAAGTGGAATTGAAGTCTTGAAAATTGGGGAATGAACTTGATAGAAGGCGTGGTTTCCATTGGCATGCCTGAAAAACATTCTCAGGAGAAGGCTTTAATACATAGCAGGATATTTATGATATAAAACATACATTGTATGAACCATATAAAGGTAAGATAAAGTTATTCCATGGAATGGTTGCGCATGGAAAATGGTGAATCAAATTGTGTCTAGATCCATTAAATTTTTTAGTTACAAATATATTTTAGAGTGTAAGAAGAAATTATTTTATCTAGAAAAATTTGATAGTTCTTTTGGTTATATATATATATATATATATATATATATATATATATTCAATTTTTTAATGTAAAAATAGATACAAATATATGAAAATCCCCTTGAGCACTTGAATTGCCTAAATTGCATAGCTTACATTCGCAATTCTATTAGCCTTGGGGAATTTAGGAAACATTGACCAAAAATATAACTTGCAAAATAACGAAAATATAAAATAAGGAAACTACTTAAAATATTTTAAAGGTAAAAATATAACCATTTCTTTTGTATTATGTACCTCATTGTACATATTAATTATTTTGTTATTAAAATATTTTATAATCCATATTTTTTATTATTATTATAAGATATATTTTTCTTGTTATTATGATTATGAGGTAACTGTATTTTTTGCTTGCAATTATTTTTTGTTTCAGTTATTTAAAAACATTATTATAATCAACATTAAAATAATGGTAATTATTATTATTTTAACTTTCTTAATAGAAAATCAATATTAAATTAATTGATTAACATGAGTATTTAAATATTTAAAGTATAAAAATGCTATATCTTCATCAAACTTAAGAATCTAAGTATTAGATTTATTGCCTTTAACCAACTAAAAGTGTCTACGATAAAAGTGCAAATGTTAATATTTTATAGTCTATGTTTTATTTTCTATTTTATTTTTATTTTTTTATTATTTTTTTTCTTGGAGAAGATTTTAATTTTAGTCTTCAGAGCTATTAACAACAAATTGGGTACTTTTCTTCCAGTAGGCATGGAATTCCTTGTGATAAATGAAATGATGGTATCGTGTATCTTGATCAGGTTGGATCCAAGGCTGGGTTTGGCCGACACCACGCAAATAGAGGTTCATGGATTTTATCTATCCTAATTAATCGACTATGAGAAATTACCTTTTAGATGCCATCATTTTCATAAGCATGGTCATCTAGCAAGGGATTTTCCTTTGGGGTTTAGAAAGTGAAGAATACAAAGGGGTGAGCCTAATCAAGTGAATCAAACTCCAAGTGATGAGGAGGGACTAAGGTAGTAGGAGGAGGGAGGGGTTCAACAATAAGTGATCCTGATACTAATGAGGGTGCATGATGAAAAAATTGGGATGCCTGGTATTCAGAATAGCTGTGCGATCGATCATATGCGGGCAGTGTAGGAAGACGTGGATTTCATGGGACCAAATCCTCAATATGATGGTACTTGTTCTCTCCCTCTATCCTCCATAAGTTTTTTTTTTAAATCACTTTTAAATATTTTACATAGGCTTCGTCCCTTAAAGGAAAAATCCGAAGTCAATCCCATTTGTAGTAATGTCTCTCTATCTCTAAAAGACTTAATTACTTTTGTCCGAGAACTCAATATTTCTAGTTTTCCCTCCTCAAGCCATGAGGTCCCTCTTCTCTCGGTGCATCGCTATGGAAAATCCCACTACAACCTACATCCTCGGGATCATCCTGGAGTCTTCTACCCTCCCTCAATACCCATGGTGGGAAATTTACCATCTGAAAAGCTCATATTAAAGGTAAACTTGATATAGATGATGGAAAAAAAACGATCGCTAACAGGGACCGTCGGAGTAGTGCAAGCCCTATTGGTGGTTACTAAATAATCATCATGTCCTTCAAATTTATAGGTTTGGCCAACACTCGGAAGAAGATAGATTTAGAAAAACTATTCATATCCATAATTTTTGATGTAATCGTGCTTCAAGAAAGACTTGGGGCCAAATAGATAGCAATAAAATCTTTGAGAAATATTTTTTTAGGCTGTTCCTTTTTGTCCATTGATGTAGAAGGAAGATCTGGGGGTTAGCGATGTGCCTAAGGGACACTACCATAACACCCCTAAAATCTTGGGGTTCTGATTTGGTATTATGGGCAAAGGTGTACTCCTTAGATATTTGTTCAAACCACACCCTTATAAATATTTATGGGTCGTGTTAGGAAAGAGCCCTATTGGCTTGATGGGACATAGAACCAGGTTTGAAGTGACTGCATAATCCAACAAAACCCACTATTATCGGCCCTTTCGACAAAGATATGCTTGTGTAAATTGAAGTTTCACAAAAGGAAATGTAAGGAGATTTGAGAACTAGGTTTTTGCATCCAGAGGGACAAAGGACAATGGATTTAGGCCTTTACCCTCTTATAAGAGCTCTCAAAGTCATACTTATTAATATTAACAACATTGTTCAACATGACTATTGAAATTATTCATAGACTAAGAAATATTAATTATTCATTTTTTAAATAGAGTAAATAAAAATAAAACAGGCTACGTATTCAGTTACAAAAGAAAACCCTTATTCAACATAGATATTCATAAACAATAAGAAAAAATAAAACACATCATTATAACTAATATTTTCTCAAAAATTCGTTCATTAACATACAAATCTATATCATACATCCACTTTCCACAGTGCGCATACATATCCAATGGCTTACACAAACAACTGTAGTCTTTCCTAAGGTCTCTTCTTACATAACTCTAGTAGCATTTTTCTCTAACCCCAAAAAAGAGACTATAACTCAGTCTGACATCCAAATGCATCGCAGAAGATATCTCATTCATAACCTACCTATGACTTCTATCTAAACTCCTTATATATATTTTGCTTTCATAATACCATGATCCCAAACCATGGGTAGAGTCCAAGATTCACAAAAATTCCCATCTTGTTACATAATTAAGGGGCTTTGACCCACCCCAAGACCCCTAAAATAGAAAAGATACTTTTCAGTTCATGTTATGCTCTTTGATTTATGGATTCTTTACTTCGAAGGGGATCTCAGCTCCAACAGACCCCCAAAACAAAATTGTGACTCTTCCCAAGTCACATCGGTGGTGCGCCATCAATATTTTTTTTGATGTTGCTCAAGGAATCATTCAATGGAGGAGATTTATTTATGCACTACTTTGCAAAATCTTGAACCTCTCCGAGTAGCAGTTCTGTGATGAAATTTCTTGCATTTTGTTCCAATCCCCTCTGAGTTGTGCACAACTCTTTAAGCTTCCTCTCCTTAGCCTGGGATAGCTAGCTTCCCTCAGCTTCTCATGGCTTCATCCTGACAATGAATAGCTTCTCTTTCCATCCCACATCCTCAATTTGTTCCTATAAAAATTGACCCTCTTGGAGAAGGGTAATCCTCTGAATCGGTGTGAAGGTCTTTATAGTGACCTTGATTTTATCTAGCTGGTCCTCTTTCTCACGCACCTTGGTTTCAATATTATGTACCTGCGGGTTCTTCTATAGTGACGACCAGACATCCAAAGCTGCACCAAATATGCTCACACACTCTTGTATGTGAGACTCGATTAGTGCTATAGTGGCCTTGAGCTCCACTGTGCACTGCTCACGAACTTCTGGTGGAGTAGTAGGTTGTAGCTGCATCTGTAGCTCGATGATTTTCATTTCCATATTGATGCATACTTCGCCGAATTTGGCATTGGATTCTTTGACAGTTGTGGCTAGCTTGGCCGCTTTTTCATCAAGTGTAATGGTAGCTTGAATCGAGAGCTCTAGTAGCTTGCTACATTCCTTTAGGGTTTCTTATTCTAACTTCTAGTATTGTGCTACCTCATCCTCCCATTCTTTGACAACAATCTGTTTCTTTGTATCCATGCTCTGGCATTCCTCCCAGGCATCCCGAATAACTAGAAGGGTGTGTTGTTATTTTATCTTTAGCACCTCGGTGATGCCCTAGTGAAACTCATGCAAGACATGTAAATACATCGATGCAAGGTTCAATTTCATGTTCTACCATTGGACCGCTTGCTTTATATGCTCAGTTCTATCAAACTGCGATGTACCTGCAAGAATAGACACTACGCATGTATTTGTAGACAGCACAAACTTCTTCGCAGCTGTACTAGTTCCAGTTGGTATCTCCCTAGGTGGAACCACACTCGCTTTCAAGGTTCTCACCTACATCGACTGATCAGGTTATCATGTACAAAGTTGAAAAAATTCTCAAAAAATGGAATTATTCAGGATTAGTTGAAACCTGAATGACCGGATAGGCCTCATCGCTGCATTTCTGGTGCTCTGAACAACACTCAAATCCAACATTGTATATGAAAGTTATGCAGGTTTGAAATTTTTAGTATCCTTCAAAAATCTAGTTTGACCAAGGTTGACTTTGACTTTGGAAATGTTAAAAAAAAATATTCCAAAGAATATTTTGAGAATATTCTTTGGAATATTTCATGGAATATTCCATTTGGACAAATCAGAAATCGACAAATGGCATTCTGTAATTCCTAGTTGGTTTGACTATGTAGTTTTAGTCCAATCAACAGGTGCCATGTGGCAAGCCCAGAGGCCGCCACGTGGCCCCAGGCTAGAGAAATTTGGTAGTGGAAAATTTTTTGTGACTCTACAGGTTTTGACCCCAGGTCTATCAGCTGGCAGCCCGAAGGCCCGACGGCTCGGGCTGCGTGGAAGATCTTAACCATTGTGGAATGCCATATCTATTTGTTCATTAAATTTGATATGGGCGAAAAAATTAAGGGGCTAGCCCCTTAGGCCTAGCCCAACCCGCCATATGATCCGACAGTTGGAACCTGGAACTTAAACAAAACTGCGGGGGATCAGAAAACTCCAACGATTTTTTAACCTTCATCATGTGACAAAACGGATAACAATAAATTTGTGTAACATTTTTTTTATTGCGGTTTTGGTGGAAGTTCGAATGGAGACTGCATGTGACCGCCATCACATGACAATAAATGCCACGTTTCGTTGTCGCAACTATTTTTGTCAGCGATTTGGATAACACATGTGACCACGTACCCAAAACAATAAACTTAACCACCAGTGCCTTCGGCGGTTCCGCTAGTGAACCCCTCAAATGCGGAGAAATTACCTAATTGGGAGTGCTAACTGGAGTTCCTCCAGATTTGGAGGAGGGTTTTGGGGATAATTAGGAAGAATTATGTTTTGAGAATAAATTCTTCAATATTGAACCAATTTGGACGAAATTTTAGTCAATTTTGGCTATTCTGAGCATTTTGTAGAGTCTGGTATAAGTTAAAGAGCGAACAGAGGTGTTATTCAACGTTTTTTTCTTCAGGGAAGCTTGGAGAGCCATAAGGGCCATCAGGGAAATGGAGCTGTATTCGGCTATACTTCACTATTTGAGGTGAAAAAAAGTCATTTTTAGATTATTTCTATCTTCTGAATTCAATTTCATAGTTGGTTTTTCCTGTTTAGGTATATTTCTCACTATATAACCATTTTGAGCAACTTAATAGAGCAAGGACATGCCCATTGGGAGCCTTAGACCTGGCAGATGTAGCCCAAGAGGGGTGAACTGCCTCATCATGTTCCTGTGTTGTGTTATGGTGAAGTTTATCTATTGTGTATTTCTGATTTAATATGTTAAAAAGTAAATTTAATTAACATTTCCTCACACATAAACTCAGAAACAATTACCAAAAACACTTTGTTTAACCTTGAAGACATGGAGAATACTTTGCACACTTAAGTAAATGGAAATGGATAATTTTCATAGCATTACAAATACTTCCATTTTCAGATCAAATGGTATCAGAGCTCGGGATTTGAGCTTTGGAAGCTAGAGTTTTATTCAGCATTTGTTTTGTGCAAAGATATAGTTGATTTTTTGCAAGTTTTGATGCTTACTAGGCTTAAACTCAAGAGAGGTGAAGGACACTTGGTTAGTGCACAAAGTAATCCACAATTGAGAAAGGCTAGAGAGCCAACTACAAGAGCCATTAAGGAAGCCTTAAGCATGTCTTCAAGAGAAGGAGAAGTTCCTGAAGACATTAATCCCAAAGAAGAGGAACGGGTATTCCGAAAATCTTTCCTAGACATGATAGAGATGGTGAGGATACTCTACCAAGAAAGGAATGATAGGCCTGTTGGAGAAGGGTATAGACACCAGAAAGAAGGAGAGGATTCTTCAGTAGGAAAGAAAAGTGATGAAAAGTCAAAGAAAGGACACGAAGGAAATGGTGATCCACCATCCCCATCTTCATCCTCTTCCTCTACATTGTTATCCTCAACTTCGGTGAATCAATCTGAAAAGTCTAAAACCACTAGTAAACCTCAATTTTTAAAGCTTGATGTTAAATTTGAGTTGCCTATGTTTAATGGTGAGGTCAATGCAGAGAAACTTGACAATTTGATAAGACAGTTGGAAGTTTACTTTAGGATACAAAACCTTCATGAAGACTACACCAAGATTCAGTTAGCCTCTTTAAGAATGGAAGGAGTAGCGTTGGTATGGTGGGAAGCCAAGACCAAGGATGAAATTAAAAAACATGGTAAAATCACTTTATGATGGGCTAAATTTATTCTCGCAATTAAGCAACAATTTTATCCATTAGCTCGTTTACAAAAGGATATCATGAATTGGAAAAATTTTAGACAACTTAAGAGACAAAGTGTTCAAGATTACACTCAAGAGTTTAGAATAAGGGATTTGTTACTGGGAAATTATTTTCATTGTCAAGATACCTTTCTGAGATATTGTTAGACGGATAAGTCATTCTTGCGGACAAGACAGACCTCCCAAGTGTCCTACGGATAGCTAGCAACAAACAGACAAATAAAAACCATTTTATCTAGATATTGTTTGACATGGAATTAATTATAACATTGTTTTAGAAACCTACTTGTAGTCTAGCACTGATATTCTTTCCAGTGGCTTGAAGAAAGTCATCGTCAAGGATCTACAGTCACAAATAGCCCATTGAGAAAACAAATTTCACTCGTATTAACTTTAAATAAGAAGAGCCTTACAACCATGTCTTCCTTGATGTCATACAGACCTTCATGTGGTTCAGAACATGCGTTTCCTTTACTCTGACCAGCCTTGCACTCTTCCAACAGAGATATATATAGGTATGTAATCTTTCCCACATGAAATCTCAGCTAAAAGGGTCTAAGTTTCAATAACACTTCACCTCCAATAATACCAAAGCTTGAGCTCCCTTTGAGGCTACCCTATGCCTCTTTTTATAGTTAAAGAGAGGAAGTTATGGTTCCAGACAAGAAGGGATAGAATCCTCCATCAAAGGGATTAGCTCCTTACATCAAGGGTTTAGCTCCTTCATGGATGGGATGCATGAACCTGAAAAGAGCAGAATTTCCACCGCAGGAATGTTTCTAGAAGCTTCCAAAAATGACTCAAACTGAGCTTCTAGATTTTACTTGCACCTTTTCTTTACTTTTTACAGGGGTCTTCACCATTAATTAATAAAAAGTGCATTTGGCTCCACATGATTTATAGCCAAAATCTGCGGCACCGCACACAATGTTGAGAGAAATTGTGGTACAAGTGTTTTTAAGACTTTTATGAGCTTTTCTCTTAATTTCAAGGCTTGAATTTAGGAACTTTGATTTTGTAGACTTCTAAGGGAGTACTGAAATGTCATGGTGACAAATTTTAGTGTAACAAATTTCCCCCTAAAGTGAGAAGTCTGAGAACATTTGAAGAGTGATGTGCTTTATCATTTCAAGGATTAGCCTGTGGACGCCCCAGTCGGAACCCTATAAAAACATTCAATGAAAAACATATATATATATATATATATATATATATATATATATATATATATATATATATATATATATATATGTCATCACTGAGGTAGGCATTTCCATACTCAGATCAAAACTAACTAAACTTGTTCTGATACAGAAATGATTTTAATATTACATCAATAGTGTAGACACAGCATGGGCGCAACCATCTGTAATGAATAGTCTACTGCATAATGAATAATAAAACTCCTCATAGCCTGGATGGTGGAAACTAGATTCAGGGTCTTGATTTCTACTTCCCGAACTAGTATGATTATATCCATACAATTAAATGTGTTGAAGTCGAACATGGTAGAAACCACTTGGTTACTAGTCAATGATGTGAACTGTTAAGAAGTGTGAGAGAAACCACCAATAATGAAAATGGTTCTCAAATTAATAAGTATAATCCATGAAATGTGAATAAGTGATCTGAAGTCGAACATTTCACGGAATCGTTTAATCGAAGGTCAATGATGGAACCTGTCATCGAAGGCGAGAAACCTGCCATTAAGGTATGTAGATTTGAAGGTACTGATGGATCCTAGATCAAATTCCTAGATGATGAGTTGTCATCAATAGAAAGTGATCAATCGTAAGCAAGCTCATGACATGAAACCATAGATCAAGTTTTGAAGAAATTTTTTTCAAGGGCTAACTCAGGGATGGTCAATGCGAATGGAGACAAATGTTTGCAGATGAATGGTTTGTTTGACTGTACTCTTGAACACATAATGACACTGCAGATGGTTTGCTGACAGTTTCTCTAAGATAATACCCAGAAACCGGCTGAATACCTTCAATATGGTTTGATTAACTGATAGGCAAAGGATTTCCCAACCCAGGTAGAAGTGTGAAAAAAAGTGTCATGTTCAAGAGTGGTTTAATTCTTTCATAAATAAAAGTGTAACAAATGAATCTGTTTTCTCTCTTTTCCCCCACCATTTTTGGCAATTACCTCCTTATTTTTTGACAAGCTTGAGGAGGATAACATTTGCTTGTTTATAAGCTCATCCTTCGGATGAGTCCAACTTTGTTTAAAATCGAACACTACGAAGGAGTGGTCCGTTCCTGTTTCAAATTGACAGGTCCTTTACTGTTAAATTTTAACGAGTCCATTATAGGAGAAACTCGGTGTTTTTCATTTTTAGGGAGTTGGAACAAAAAACTTAAGAAAACTCCATAGGTGTAATTTTTCGTAAATTTAGTCTCTCGGGCCAGAAAAAGGATAAAATAATGCAAGAGAGAACTCTATTGACCTTGATTAGTCAATGTATACCTTTTTCATAAATAGTCCATTTCATTATGGAAAAGGGGTAAACTTATACTAAAGGGACGACTATTCATTTCCTTTAACGAGTTCGAATAGTCAAGTACTCGGCAATATTTCCATTTTTAGAGAGTCTTAAAAGGGCTTAAAAGAAGACTCCATGGTTTAGCTTTTTCGTAAACTTTAAAGAGCCCGAAAAAGTGATAAAAGTATACTCTTCATCAAAAATGATCATTTCGCCTGAAAAATCTGGTATTCTACAGAAAAACTCAATAAATCAAATATACGTGTTTCAATAAGAAAAATATTTTTAAAAACCATCTTTTTAAAGTGAAAAATAAACAAATTTAAATTCATTTATTTCAAAAAACTTATAAAAAGGAGCTTTTAAAGTTCATTTTCACCATTTCAGTTTGGAGTGAAGATTTTAGAGCTTTTGGAAAAAAACGCTTCCGAGAAGATTTTGGACAAATCGACCATTGGAATCGAAAACCGTCTGCTCGAGGTAATCCACAACCTTTTTCTCTTGCTTTTCATGGCTTGAATTTAGGAAATTTGATGTTGTAGACTTCTAAGGGAGTACTAAAATTTCATGGTGGCAAATTTCAGTGTAACAGATATATAGGTGGTTTACACAATTATCTTATACATACTATCCTTATGTTCAATCCTACTAGTATAGACAAAGTTTGTGTGCAAGCTACGCATTTAGAGGCTAGAGGTAAACAATATTTTGATGGGAATATGGATTGTGAATTCAAAGGCAAAGGGAGGAACATAAATAAAAACTGTAGGAAAGAAAAAGAAGAGTTATTTTGTAAAAACTGTTCGAAAACAAGCCACGATGAATACCATTGCTAGAAACTTCATCCGAATCTGAAACTAGAGAAATTTAAAAAAAAATATAAGGCCAAAAAAAAGGTAAAAACTGTTGCAACTATTTAACAAGACTTACAGTCTGAATCAGGTGATGAAACTAAAAGCATAGCTAGGATACTAAAGAAAATAAAGGGGAAAGAGGTTGTAAAGGAAACAATTCCCAGTTCTACCACTTTAAACTATCACATAGAAGCTCAAAATGAAAAGAGGAGGATAGAGCTATTTCATATAAGGATAATTTCAAAACACATAAAGATAAACACACTATTCGATAGTGGATCTCAAGAAAATCTCCTCTCAGAAGACTTATTCAAGAAGCTGAAACTTGAAACCATTCCACATCCTAAGCCATGTCCACTTGGATGGATTTGCAAGGATGCTAATTTACAAGTCTCAAGGAAGTGCATGTTGCGCTTCGCCATAACAACTCATTATGTTGATATGGTTGAACTAGATGTGGTACCGCTTGACATTACAGGTTTGGTGTTGGGTAGTACATATTTATATGACAGAAAAGTGATCTTCCATCGCCATGAGAACAAGTACCATTTGTTCAAGGATGGTAAGGAGTTTATTGTGAGAGCACATCGGAAGAAGCTAGAATCGTCTTTAGTGAATGTAGGGAAATTGAAAAGGCTTGTCAATGCAAGTCAAAATTTGACTTTGTTGATGATTCAGAAAAAACCTTTTGTACATAATCCTTTTCATGTTATTGCTGATGTAAATGATGAAATGTCTCAGTATGAAAGTTGGTCGTCTTTGGAACAAGATGTTGCAGAAAGTGCCGTTGGCATCAATCGGTGCAGAGAATAAATTTTCAGTGCAAAGTGGTGCAAGAATCCATGAGAGGGAAAAGCATGCAAGTAAATATGGCACAAATTTCAGCATGGGTCATTGTTGGTTTCAGAATGGTAGACTGGTATGGCGAGAAAACTTAGTCAGGAATAAACACAAGTACATGGCTCATTCGGCAAAAAATTTCCATAAGGACAATTGGCAAGGTGAATCTCAATTTCAGTATCCTTTGAAGGTAGACCATTATAGGAATAGTATGATTTCTGCAAATTTTAGTTGTTGTTTAGCAAATTTTAAAAATTTGCATTATGACTCAGTCAAGGTTAGCAATAGTTGGTCAGTGGATTCAAGGAAGAATTTATCTTCTTAAGAGAAGCTCAATTTGATGAAGTCAGGAAGGTTTCAGTGGTTCAAGGTTGGAAGAGTGGAGAATAATTCTCCTCATCTTCAATTTATGTAAATTAGACAGCTTTTGGGGTCCAAAAGTTTCCCATTTGGGAGGTGTGATCAGGTGATCATGTCCAAAGTTGAAAAAATGCTCAAAAAATGGAATTTCTTGGAATTGGTTGAAACCTAAACGACTGGATAGGCCTCGTCACTCCATTTTTGGCACCATGGACAACACTCAAATCCAACTTCGTATGTGAAAGTTATGCATGTTTGAAGTTTTCAGTATCCTTCAAAAATCCAGTTTGACCAAGGTTGACTTTGAATTTGGAAATATTAAAAAAATGAATATTTCAAAGAATATTTTGGGAATATTCCCTAGAATATTCCATGGAATATTCCATCTAGAAAAATAAGAAATCGACAAGTGGCATTATGTAATTCATGGTTGGTTTTACTGTGTAATTTTAGGCCAATCAGCAAGTGCCACGTGGCAAGCTCGAAGGCCGCCACATGGCCCCAGGCCGGAGAAATTTGGCAGTGGAAATTTTTTTGTGACTCTACAGGTTTCGACCCTGGGTCTATCGGCTAGCAACCCCAAGGCCCGACCGCCCAGGCTACGTGAAAGATCTTAACCATAGTGGAATGCCATATCTATTTGTTCATTAAATTTGATATGGGAGAAATAATTAAGGGGCTAGCCACTTAGGGCTAGCCTAACCCACCATATGATCTGACGCTTGGAACCTGGAACTTAAAAAAACCACGGGGGATCAAAAAACTGCAACGGTTGGTTAACCGTCATCATGTGAGAAAACAGATAACAATAAATTTTTGTAACTTTTTTTTTATTGTGGTTTCTATGGTGGTTCAGACAGAGACTGCATGTGACCACCACCACATGAAAATAAATGCCACGTTTATTTGTTGCAACTATTTCCGCCGGTGGTTCGGACAACACATGTGACCACGCACCCAAAACATTAAAATTAACCACCAGTGTCTCTAGCAGTTCCCCTAGCAGAGCCCTCAAATGCAGCGGAATTGCCTAATTTGGAGCGCTAACTGGAGTTCTTCCAAATTTGGAGAGGGGCTTTGGGGATAATTAGGCAGAAATTTGTTTTGAGCATAACATCTTCAATATTGAACGAATTTGGATGAAATTTTAGTCAATTTCGGCTATTCTGAGCATTATGGAGAGTTTGGGATAGGTTACAAAGCAAGCAGAGGTGTTCTTCAGCCATTTTTTCTTCAAGTAAGCTTGGAGAGCCATTAGGTCCATCAAGGAAATGGAGCTGTATTGGGCTATACTTCACTGTTTGAGGTGAAACAAAAGCCATTTTTTGCTTATTTATATCTTTTGAATTCAATTTCATAGCTGGTTTTTCCTGTTTAGGCATATTTATCACTGTATAACCATTTTTAGCAACATAATAGAGTAAGAACATGCCCATTGAGAGCCTTGGACCCAACAGATGTAGCCCCGGAGGGGTGAACTGCCTCATCATGTTGTTGTGTTATGTTATGGTGAAGTTTATATGATATGTATTTCGGATTTAATATGTTAAAAAATAAATTTAATTAACATTTCCTCACACATAAACACCAAACCAGTTACCAAAAACACTTTGTTTAACCTGCAAGGCATGGAGAATACTTTGCACACTTAAGTAAATGGAAATGGATACTTTGCATAGCATTAAAAATACTTCCATTTTCAGATCACCAAAAAATCCTACAACCCTTTGTGGACATCTTAAAGTACTTTCTTGTACTGCTCTTGGATGTTTCCCCAAAAGTCCTCATTGACTTTCTGCACAATATCCCCAATATCACCAATGTCCCCCTTAGGGAGTACCATTGCTATTAGGCCAACAAATTTGTAGAATTTGACCTTCTTCCTTGCACCACCCTTCTATGGCTTCCTTCTCTTAGTGATAAACGAGGAGGAGGGGCCAAATGGATCTGTGCCTAGCTCTACACCAATAATATCACCTCCGAGTCTCTAAAATATTTTTGTATGTGTCCTTCTACCTTGTTGGCATAGTGGGTGGTGACCCACTCATTGTTGCCTTCTCTTTGGTTTCGTATAGTGGACTTAACCAAGCACTCGACCATTGACTGATGATTGACTCTACAGATTCCTCTTCGGCTAGGTATAGGATCTCATACCAGACCCCCGCGAGGTAATTCTTCACCTATATGTGGGTATGGTGGAAGTCTGCTTTGAACTCTGTAATTTATCGATATTATTCCACAATGCTTGGTGACATCCAAGTCTTTTGGTTGATCATTTTCCTTAAGCTCATCTCTACTTCAGCCCAGAATTTTTTTTTATACATAATCCTCGATGGTTCTGTTGAATGTTATGGTGAAGAAAATCAAGCGGCTTCACAGAGATTAGTGTCCTTGACATTGAACCGCGACCCATCAAGTTCCCTCCATTCCGTCATGGTAACCAGAAGCAGGAGCCACTTGTAACAGAACTTCTTTCCTTCTTCCTGTGTGGTCCTACAATCTTCAAGGAACTCTTGATATAGATACCGAGCCTAATTCTATACCATGCCCTTGGCGCACTCTTTAACTAAAAAAATAACAAGTGAGGAAGCATTCTCTTCGTGGCTCTTCCTCATGATTTTTCTTGCAAGGATGTACACGATGACGTGCACTGTTCTATAAAAAATGGAGTTAATGAGAAAACCACAGGACCTATTTGATAAATAATACTCATTCTTCATCTTGTCTCTAGGATGCTTGTCTTAGATTTTACCCACAAAAGCCTCCGTGGGGTCCAATCCTTGACAGGGAAGGGTCATAATTCTCCTAATCAATGTCTCTGTAATGGGGATATTATTCGCCAACCATAAACAACCATCTTGCACCAAGGTCAGCAACTGGCCCACACAAATAGTATTAATGGGAATTTTCCTGAAGTGTGGTAGATAAAACATATTAAATATCCCTACTTGATAGATACCCTTTACCCATTTAATCATCTCTAATCGCGTGAATGTTCCTGGAAATGACTACTAGCGCTGATACCGGCTTTGTTCAAACTCTGGGTACTTGCTTATGTCATTAAAATTTTATTCCTCCATTATCAACCGGGGAACCTTAGCGAACAAATCACCTTCAACTACCACTTCATTAGCAATCAGTGGAGTGAACACCTTATACTTCATTGCATCGGGGTCCTTCACCGGCTTCTAGGGTGGAATGTAAGGAGGAAACTTGGAGAGAGGTTCAACCTCCTCAGCATCAATTTATTTTCGCACTTCTTTTCTCCTCATCCTCATCTATTTCAAATTCCACGAGTATTTCCTTTCTCCTCTCGTGAGCACCCTTACTCAGTTGTTCCTTTGTGAGTTTCCTTCGAGGCGAAGACCACACTACTTGTTTCTTAAGCTTCCTAGACAGCATTGCAGCCACAACCTTCTGCCCCCTTGAGGACCTTGGCCCTATGGCTGTTATTGGTGGTGTGGCTATCATTATGTGATTGATTCTTGGTAGGAATGTGTGGCTAAAACTGACCTTGATCAAGATTTATTTAACTACTTCGAAATTGTACTTCGACATGAAATAGCTTCGAAAATCTTGTAGAGAACAATGCACTATTCTAACACTTAGCATGCAAAGTGGTCCAAATGGTGGTGAGAGCCTTGATTTATAGCAAATTTCAAATTCGAACCTCATCATTTCCCTTATACGCTCCTCATAAATTTTGATTTGGTAACATATTTGGCCAAATATTCCCATTAATTTCGTTTTTACCACTCCTTTTAATTGCCAGGTCGTTTTCCAATCAATTTTTACAATTCTAGCAGTCAGATTTTGGATGAACTTCATGGGGCTCACTTGTTTGATGTAGTAACCTCCAACTGCGCCGACAATAAATATTTTTTGTAGTACTTAAACTATGTTGAATCCATCCTTCACCATCATTGGTCCATGTTTTTTCTTTCTGAGATCCGTAGATCACCTCCCCCAACACAATCTTAGGAGCCATGTCTCTCCAAAAAAATTGTGGGTAAATTTCGTGAGTCTTTTCCCACTGCACAAAACGATCTGATTATATTAGAGTCCAGGGTTAATTATTAATAAAAAATACACCTTTGTTTGCTTCTTGAAGAGCATCATTAATTCATTCCCATCCATCTATGAAGCTATATGACAATAAGGACACTTCAACCATCTCATCCCAATCCGTCGTTTCATGGTGTAGTTTTATTTCAAGATACCATTGTTGGGGTATCATCCGCAAATAATGAAATAACATGTGCACCCATTCTGATTGAGGTTCTTCTCCCAAAGCTACTGTCCAACAAGCTAAATGCTCACGCAGATCCTTGTGGCCATCATAATTCTCCCCAATTCTTGTGTCAACCTGAACAATATCAATTTGCAAAATTCTGACCAGCCTCCTAGAATTTCTTTGTGCTCACCCTACCACTGGTTGGCAATGGACTTAATCTAAAATGGAGGGCCTCATGCATTTGTTCCTCCAACACTGTCTACTCAATTTACTCCAAGGATGAGACAACATTCCCCATTCAATCGTAAAAGGGAAAGTTGCACACTTCTAAACTCACAAAACGCATAGATTTTGTAACCATGTGAAAACACTTCCTGATTACTTCATGCAATTTATTTTTTGAGTGCTCTAGCTCTTCATCGAAATCAGATACACACGAACTATCATGCTCCAAAACATATTCTTCCATCTACAATGGGATTAATCTAGTATTTTTCCTATGTATTAAGGTGATAAATTTGATTAATCGCAACATCAACATAATCATGTTGGACAGGTTTTGTATATCGTTTACCTTCAGAGGGATCTAGTGGCACAAAAAATCAGGTGCCATCATTTTCAAATACCATATGCCTATTCTTCAGGTTTATTATAGCATCCATGTCATAAACCCAGTCATATCCTAACAATGCAGGTTATGGATTACTATCATCAATGATATAGGTGACCTCGAAGTCAACCAACACACTTGCACCATCAATATATAAATTGACTCCCTGAAAATGTCACATAGGAATGATCTTCTATTGATTTTCCATCCTCAAATAAATAGGCGACCATTGCAACTTTGGATTTTCCATCCAATCCCATGTCTCTTTTGTCACAACATTAGCATCTGATCCCAGATCTAGAGTCACTTGATCCATATGATAGTCTACTATCTTCACAGTTAATTCCATCTCCTGATAATTTCTCTTCTTATTCTAGTACACTTTGTTTACTACGCACTATTCTCTCGGCAACTTTCTTTACCAGCGTAGTTATCAATCAGCTCCTGCAATCCTTCTACAACCCCCCCATCCCTTAACAACTTCATGCACGTCTATAAGAAATATGCTAGGATCGATGGATCATCTCCCTTTACTTCAACATTCTCTTTAGGTCTTTTCTACTAAGAAAAATTTTCTTTGAGAAGTCGATGTCGCAAACTTAGGAGTCATAAATTATTTCTTCACTACCATGAATGTATCTTTTTCGTGTTCTACCGCAAACCCAACAATCCTATTTTCAGCCTTCCTTACCCATGTCTTAGGTACAGACATTTGCGCATATGTGTGGTTTCCTTGTGAATCTGGGTTCTTGAATTCAACATTCAACAACGTTTTTGTTTCAGCGAATGATTCATTTCCATTTGTTGTAACATATTTCATGTACCAGCACAATGCTCGATATTGCAGCGCAATAATTGTGCTTTCTTCATACCTCCATCTATAACATTCTGCAGACTTCATATAGCTTCTACTACAAAGAAGAACTATTTAGGGTCATCTATTCCCTTGAACACAAACATCTTTATGGGTTTGGCCCATGGTGAATAGGGGAGGTGGAGGTGAAGGTGGATGGACACAACGGGATGGAGTGATGATGGGGGTGGAGGGTTGGTGAATTTCCTCAACAATTTTCTGAATTTCAGATATTAATGACAACTTCACCGAGTAGCGGGGTTGATTTCTTATTTTTTAGATTCAAACAGTGGTCTATGTTCAGTTTCAATGTACATAACCCAACTTGTTCTGAATCACTTACCAAATCATGTAACATGAGGTTGTTTGTCTTCAAACATCAATCTCAGTGCAATTACAGCATACCTCTTTCACATAATAGAATTTTAATTCATAACTTCAGTGAGTTTAGGTGCTTACTTTGCGGGCCTTTGAAAAAGTTTCTCTCTACTTCACTATTGGACATAGATGTCGTAATTCTGAACTCAACAATGAATCCCACAAGGATGCTATCAATGCAGCAATAAACAACTCTTACAATCTCGTTATCAATACTTTTTGGTTTCTCAGTCAGATATGGGGTCCACATAGTAGTTATATTACTAAAATACCCCATTTTCATAGCTAGCCATGAGATCCACTCATGCAGCTTGCTAGAAAATGATGAAAATAGGAGCTTGTAATGATATGTCTAGATATACTTATGTAACGAGTGTTCAATAGAGATACGCAAACTTCTTTTTTCTTGTGCAACAAACTCACAGTGATTCAAATCTATCCAATCATCAATCTGTTTATTAGACAGATGCCAGATCCATGTATCCCTCAGTCAGATCTCAGTCCTGGAAATGAAACCATGTTTTAGCTTCATGGCACCTAGACCTAGATTCTAAGTGACTACGTGGTACAAAAAAAACCCACTATTACTACCGTTTCGGAAACAATCTACCTGCGCAGACCAATGTCTCATTAGAGGAAATATAGAGGGCTACTAGAACCAGATTTTTGCATCCAGAGGGATAGAGGATAGTGTCTTTTTCACTTTTACCTCTTACCAGAGCTTCGTAGGTATGATGTATCAATATTATCACATTTTTTCAACACAATTGTTGAACTTACTCAAAAACTGTACGGTCTTACTTATTTATGCTTTAAACATAGTCAATAGCCATAAAACAAATTGTGTTATTTAGTTACATAAAAAAAACCTTATTCATCATAGATATTCATAAACAACAAGAAAAAATAAAACACATTATTAAAACCTAAATATTCTCAACAGTTCATTCATTCACATCAAGATCTATCTGATAAATCCACTTTCCACCCTGCGCACATAGCTTCAATGGCCTACACACATAGTTGCAGTATTTATTAAGGTCTCCATGCACACAGATGTAGGAGCCTTTTCCTCTAACCCCAAAACAAAAACATTAACTTAGTATGAAAAACAAATGTATCACAAAATATATATAGCATTCATAACCTACGTATGAATTCTATCTAGACTCCTTATATAGATTTAGCTTTTACAATACCATCGCCCTAAACCATGGGAAAATTACAACATTTATAAGAAGTTCCATCTTCTTACATAATTAAGGGGATTTGACCCACCCCAAATCCCCTAAGACAAAAAAAAAACTTCGCACTTTGTGCTTTGTGCCTCGATCTGCAGAGTCTTTACTTCGTAGGGAGTCCCAACTCCAACAAGCCCTTTTTGAGAAATCGAAATCACTATCGAATAACTCAAAGGTTATTTTGGGTGGGAATTTCAAATTATCTATAGGATCTTCATAGTCTTGGGGACCTTTGGCCCAATATTACCCAATGGCTGAGTTTTTGTTAAAAAAAATATAGATGGGAAGGTTCATTGATGTCGATCTAATATACTCTAAGCCTAGCGGAAGGAATAAGTGAGTTGAAGAGGCTATGATCGATAAGAGCCTCAAGCGATTTCTACTAAAGGAATATCTTGCTACTCAAATTCCTTTCTTCGAGAAATGGATAGGCTCTGGCGGGGAATTTGATCATTTCCCTCTTTTCTTGGAGCTAAAAGAGGCCAGTAGGACGTCTGGATACCCTATTAAATTTAAATCTTCTTGGCTCAAAGATCATTCTTTTAACAGTTTAGTAAAAGATATATGGATGCCTCATTCCAGAAACAAAGGATTATCCCTTTGTCAATCCTTTTTGGAAATTTAAAAATATTGAAACAAGAAACGATTTTATAGGGAAAAAAAAAACTAAGGGATGAAGTTGCTTTAAAAATTATAGAGATAGAATTGGCAACCTTGGACAGTGTGGAGGGGGAAGGTTATGAAGCAGAGGAGAAAAATGATAGAAAAAAACAAATGGAAGTGGAAATATGGATGATCCTAAATTATTTTGAAGAATAGTGGAGGCTCAAGAGTAGGGAAATATCGCTTGAGTCTTGGGACAAAATCTCAAAATTCTTCAAAAACTATGCCAGGGGCAGGAAGAATATAAGCACTATATGTGAGATTAAACAGGAGGAAGGTGGAGTGGAAAAATATTTTTATGATCTGGCATCTCTAGGAATTTCTCATTTCAAAACCTTGTTTAATGCCTCAACATAAGCCTCTATAGCTGAAGTAATCCAAGTGGTCAGTTATTCCCTAGATATGGAGAGGAAGAAGTTTTTTTTTTTTGTTTATGGCTCCTATCATAAAAGGGGAGGTGGAAGGGGTTATAAAATCTATGCATAAATATAAGAGTATTGGGCCTAATGGATGGTCACTGAAAATTTTTCATCCTTTCTTTGATCTAACTAAAGATGACTTGTCTGGGGTAGTGGAGGAATCTCAGCTCAAAGGTTTTGTTCATGAGCCCCTCATTTCTACTTTTTTTGCTTTAATTCCAAAATATGACGATCCTCAATGTTATTATGAATTTATGCCTATATCTCTTTGCAACTACACAAATAAAGTCATTGCTAAAATCATTACAATTAAACTCAAACCAATCCTCTCAAGAAACATCTCCAAGGAAGATTATCAATTTCTGGAAGGCAGGTAGATCCATGAAACTATCAGGTAGCATAGGAATCTCTGCACAGTATTAAAAAACTAAATGAAAAGGGAATGACTATCAAAATATTCATGTCAAAGGTCTATGACAGGATTAGCTAGATGTATTTGTGTCGTATGTTGACTCACATAGGTTTTTGTATTGGGCTTATAAACGGGGTTATGGTTTGTATAAGAAATGTGAGCTTTGATGTTCTCATTAATGGTGTTTCCTCCCACTCTTTTCGCAATCAGCGAGTTTTAAGACATGGATGCCCACTGTCTCCCTTACCTTTCCTCATCGCAGCAGAAGGACTAAGCCAACTGATTCTCACAACCAATAGAAGGGGAGAATTTAAAGGAATTGAAGCAGCAATAAATCTTTTGATTACTCACCTTCTTTTTGTGGACAATATTTTGTTGTTCTACGATGGATCAAGGGGTGACTTAGATCAGTTGAAATTAGTTCTATATTTATTCCTAAAAGCTATAGGAATGAGAATCAATGATAAAACATATGTTATTGTTCATAATGGTCTTTCAGGTGTGGAGGCCAATAGAATTCTATCAATTTTTACTTTTGAATTTAAAACAATGTTGAGAGATTTAAATACCTGGAACTATATCTGAAGCCATATTATTATAGGAAAATTGATTGGAAATGGATGCTAGAAAAAATTGAAAAGCGAGTTGAACAATGGATGTTTAAGTGGCGATTAAGAGTTGGGAGGCTGGCTCTTATCAAATTAGTCTTAATTGCAATCCTAGTCTATTGTATTTCTTTTACCCAAGTTCTGAAAGGTATTCTTGCCCAGATTAGAAAATATTGGTTTTGTTTCTTATGGGCAGGATCAAAGGTGGATGATGTTCCTCCATTGGTTGCATGTGAGGAAATTGCGTGCCCAAAGGATAGACGAGGATGGGAAATAAAGGACCTTTCATGCTTTGCAACGTCTCTGGTAGGTAAATCAAGGTGGCGCATATTAACCATGGATAATCTTTGGAAATTTGTGACAAATAGGAAATATATATATCCAACTTCTTTGGATGATTGGCTATGAAGTCATGATAAAGAATTCAAAAACTCTTCTGTCATTTGGAAGGCTACTTTAGATTATTTTGACCTTCTTGCAGAAGGCATTTTATGGCATGTTGGGGATGAAAGTAGACTTAGAGTGGGTGTGGATCCTTTGGTGGGATGTAGCGAGGTCTATATTCTTCCAAGGGATCCGTTGGAGTATCTCAATGCAGAAGGTATTTTTTTCCTCAACCAAATTGTAAATTGGGACCTTTCAACGATATGGAATCAAGGCTAGAAATTGGCTGAGGAATTTCACCTTGAGCGTCATTGGGCAGTAGTTTGGGAAATTTTCATTAGATATTTGCGGAGATCAAATGTTAAGGTCAGGGAAAAGGATGCCTAGCTTAGGTGGGTATGTCATGCCCCCATTGGCGTTTACTCTCCAACATTTGGTTATAATCTCCAAATGTCGAGGCGGGTAAGATGGGAATGTTCATGGTGTTATAAATTACTTTGGAAACTAAATTTTCCTACAAAATCTAGACTGTTCTTTTGGTGCATCCAAAATAAAAAACTGCCTACATGGGATAATGTGCAGAAGAGGAATATGAAGGGTTGGGATGGTGTTCCTTATGTAAAATATCTGAAGAATCTACTTAACACTTATTCTTAATATTCCCTTTCACCTTAAAAAACTGAGAGGCTTGGCTTAACCTATTGGGTATCAGACTCAATCGGAATGGCACAAATTTAGTGGAAGTCTAGAAAAATTGGTGGTCTTTTGCAAATGATGATCATTTAAGGCTCATTCCCCCCATTATCTCTTGGCTAGTCTGGTTGGCTAGGAACAAAGGGGTTTTCCAACACTCAGTTAGATCTCTGTACTCCATTGTGGTTTAATGCGACTCCATCTATGCAATTTTTCCTTCAATTTCCCCCAATATGACTCCAAGGGTCATTAGAGAAGAACATATTAGACCCCATATTTTGTGTCCCATTTTTGAAGGTGCCTTTGATGCTAAGGATAGATGTCGGGTAGGCATGAACATCCATGCGAACAAATATTTGTAAAAGATTCAGTGGGTATCAGGACATGATTAAACAATTATGCAGAACATCAAACTATGAAACTTATTTTGTGTTCTTTGTGACACATGGAGTTTGATTCAGTTCACATATTTGGTGATTCATTGAATGCTATCAATTGGAAAAACAGTGTGCAATGATGTCAAAATATTATTTTGGTTTCTATATTAGAATACATTTCCTGCTTAAAATATGGTTTTGTTGATATTACTGTTTGTCACATCTACATGGAGAAAAACACCGAAGAGGATTTCCTTTTTGAAAAGGGTCTACAACAGGTAATTGACAGCTGACATATTACTGAATCAGTGGTGGGGTAGATCTGTGTCTTATATCAATCACCAAACAATGGATAACTTGCTTTTTTTTTTGCTACTACAACCACATTACCTGTCTGGTTGTTCATGTTCATGAGACATTTGTTTTCTTTTTTTCTACTTTCTTCATATGACTCATGTATATGTTTACCTTGGAACCATGAAAATTTATAGGTTTTAATATTCACAAGTAGGCTAATTTTCCATGCTTTTTCCAAAATAAAAATTCATTAATTTCCATTTTTTCTAAAAATTATTAACCCAAATTTTATAGTGTAATTTTTTTCTACCTTAAAAATCGCCAAAAAAATATATACAGAGTATATAAAATTATTAGAAATTTGAATACTTTTACAAAAAAAAAATGTCAAAACATTTTACAAATTTCATATTATATACTAGCGATATTAGCAAAAGTTTCTAAACATTAAAATAAATTTTCATCCTTAAATTTGTCCTGCTTAAATCTTCTTGTAATGGACGAAGCAATAGTATAAATAACCCGCTTAACTCTTTTTGTAATGGACAAAACACTCTTATAAACATTTTTTTTTAATAGACAAATCGTTCAAGTTCTAGATTATGGATCATAAATACTAAGTGCTTTTTATAATGAGTTTTTTTTCTTTTTCACTTTTCTCACTAGGTTGTCTTTCCTCTTTCTATGTCACTGTGGAATTATAGTTCGTTGAAGTATGCTTAAATACATCTACTTATGAAAATTTTTGTTCTTTTAATAAAATTTTCCATATTTCCTTCCAAAAAAATAAATTTTACTTTTATTTTAAAAGCTACATCGATCAGCATTAACCTGACTATGTAATTAGCTTCTCCACACCATTAGAATTAATAATTTATTGTTTAATCCATATTTCTATTAAATTTATTTTTGATAACGTTTTCAACAGATAATTAAAATTCATAGTAATCATAAGCTCAACTTTAACTTGACTATGCACTGAGCCTTTCCATACAATTAGAATTATTAATTTATTAATTAATACATATTTATATTAAATTTATTTTTCATAATGTTTTGAAAAGTACTTTATGTAATTAAATTAAAATTTACTTTAAATTCATACTAGTAATAATGCCTTTCAACTTAAATTAAATTTTGATAGATCTTATTTAACCTAATTTAGAAACTATCATATTTTTCGAATTTGTTTGCTACTTTTGAAAAAAATACACTTACTTTCAGTGTTAGGTTCACAAAAGAGTGATGTTGGGTTGGCCACAACGTGCAGGGAGAGAAGGTGGAAATGATAATTTTAAAGAGTTACTTCTATACCATGTCCAATACTCCTTCCGAGAAATGCAGATTTTAAGGAGTCACTTAGATGGCATGTCCAATGCTCAATCAGTCCATTGTTGCTATAAACAACCCTGATAACCAAAAATCCGTCAATTCTAATTAATAGTATTATCACAAAGGACCCTGATAACCAAAACTCTGTCACTTCTAATTACGCTGATAGGCGTAGCTCCCTATCAGAAATTGCTTCATTCGTGATTATGCTAATTAATCTTTTTCATCCGGTGGTCTAGATTGAAAGATGCTGGTATATTCTCGCCATCACTGCTCAATCAATGAATGAAATTAAAAGCCATAACCTCCTGGCATGTCGAAATCAAGTCTTTAAACCCTACTTAAATTAATTTTTTACCAAATGATCATTAAAAATTTACTGTTCCTCTTATTAATCTCCACATATGAGAGTATGAGGGATTAGAAAGAAATAAGGACATTTTTTGGGTGAGAAAGTTCTATCGTCGAAGCCACATGACATGTGGTTAGCTTAACGTTTCAGTTTTAATCATGGGATTTGTATGGAGGCGGCCATCTCTGCAAACAACAAGAAATATCGATGTCCATCCATCTTCCAATGGGAGCAACGTCCCGCATGCAACGAATTCTTTAATGGCCATTATCTTCGCTCGGTGCCACGTGCAACGAAATCTGTAGAGCTATCACACAAGCGGGAACCGTTACTGGAAGGTGAACTAGAGCATCGCCCAAATGTTTCAACAGAGTGGTTCCATGAATTTTATCCGCCTATCTGTTATGATGGTTGGCATCGTAACGCTCAATTTCTTTCAGACCTTAAGGCCACCTGGTTTAGAGCAGCCGACGCATTTGGACGCAAATAATTGGGACTATGGATGGTTGGATCGAAGTAAGAAATCCTTCTGAGAAACTTCACGGCTGTAGAATGCACACTCTTGACGGTAAGTTTTCGAATACACATGCGTTGTTTTTTATTCACGCAAACTATAGTTTATTCACTGTGTATTGAAATACACATGTGCTACTTTTTTGCAATGTTGGACACTAATTATTGTGCAGTCATTTATCTCACTTTCATTACGTTAGTGCATTTGTTTTTAACATATGAAAGTCACTCTGTCCAAAGTCGCAATGACTGACATTTAATTATTAATTTTATTTTACATAAATATACATGTAATTTCATATATTATTTTAATTGGCATCATAATTTAATTTCATAGATTCATTATTGATATTCACTTATCTGTTCCTTTAAAATGAATACCGAAGATAACTTTGATATGGTATAATAGATTATAAACCTTGGCTTTAGATTTGGTTAACTTAGATGGTTTGAATTGTAATTTTAATTTTTTTTACTATTGTAATATTTATATATTCTATAAATATCAATTACCTCTTAATTGATTTGTTCTCGGAAGTATTTTTTGGACTTTCCTAAAGTTTATTTTGAAAATTCGATAGCTGTTACGTAGTTGAACTAAGCTCCAAATTTGAGTCATGCTTTTAAGGAAGCTAATTATAAAAAAATTGATAGTTAACGAGATTCGCGATTGGAGTTATGTTTTTAAATGAAACGACACAGGAGAGTGTGATTATAAAAACGTTTTGATATAAATTACAGGGGTGAGATATTTCAGTGATTTATATTATCAAACTAACCTAACATTTCAGAATACTTTTCAGTCACGCTGGTAAATAACGCAATAAATCCTTTGCAAAAATCAATCTAAAATATATAACTCACTCAGGTTTTATTCTGCGATATGCACAGATAATAATGAAATTTGAGACTCACATCATTAAAGTTTATTCCGAAAATTCGATAGCAGTTACATAGTTGAACTAGGCTCCAAATTTGAGTCATGCTTTTAAGGAAACTAATTATAAAAATATTTGATAGTTAAATATACAATTAAATATTATTGTATATTTAACTTTTCACTGCACGAAATAATGAAAATGATGCGCGTTTATTTGTTTTATTCACAAAGTCAAAAGTTGGCGGGGTTTTATTTTTCGGGCGGATGACATATGCAAGAAAGGTTGTTTTTTTGAATGCGAAGGGTGGTAAGTGGTATACATCGCACCGCTTTTGGGGACAGGCTGTTTTAAAGTGAAATCCATCGATTCCATACCCTTCACAATGCGTGGCAAGACACTTTTTCGAAAACCGCTTAGCGATCATGCATTATTGTTCAGATGTGGGGGCGATGGGATATAGACGACAGCCATTGGATGTGAAGGGGTTGATCGAACGGCTGTCGAGGAGGTGAGATGATGGGGAAATAGAAAGGGTGGGCCCAATACAATTAAACACGATTTAATCATATTGGGGGCAATTCGATTGGTAGGGTAAGTTATTAATTAACCATGAGGGTTAATTAATCCTTTTTTAATGTGGTGGGGAATCAAGGTTCTTAATTAGTCATGGTTTTAACTAATTAATCACAATTAACACAATATTAATGTTATTTTTCAACCAAAGGGGTGGGATATGTAATAATTGGGAGTTTTATATAGTTAAAATAATATGGGAACAAGATGAATTATATAGTGAATTAAATAATAAAATTAAAAGTTAATATTAAAATGAATGAAAAAGCACTAAGTATAAGGTGAGTATTGCAACAAATATTATGATGTAAAAGATGTAATATTAAACTCATAATAATAAATATATAATAATAATATTACAAAAATAACTAATTTAATAAATTATTATTATTATTAATTTACAATAATAATAATAATAATAGTAGTAGTAGTTATGGTATATTATTTAATTATTTAAGAATTTTTTATTTAGTTGAATAATTTTTTAATTATAGTATATTATTTAATTCAATATATTATTAATTATTATATATTACTATTATTGTTAATTATTTAATAATATTATTAATTGATAATAGCAATAATATTAAATTTATAACTATATTTTAAATAATTTTTTTGAAAATATAATATAGATTACACCTCCCATCTTGGAGGAGGAACTTGTTGTTCCCTTTGTCCCTTGTCATCCTCCCTTTTCATTGTGTAATAAGGTTGACTCTGGTGCCATTGTTGAAGTTGAGAATTCTGAAATAAAATTGATGTTCCATTATAACTATATTTTTAATATTTTTTGGGAAAATATAATATAGATTACACCTCCCATCTTGGAGGAGGAACTTGTTGTTCGCTTTGTCCCTTGTCATCCTCCCTTTTCACTGTGTAATAAGGTTGACTCTGGTGCCATTGTTGAAGTTGAGAACTCTAAAATAAAATTGATGTTCCATTCACCCCATCCTAATTTTATGTACTTGGTGGATGCTCTATCCACAAGAAACTTTAGGTGAATATTGGTCCCTTACTCCCCCAGGTCAAATTAATGTAGATAACCAAAATATTGGTGATATATCTGTTTAATTAAAATATATGATTAATATTTCTTAAGCCACAAATCAAGTTTTGATTTTTGGCTTAAGAAATATAGACATTAATACAGACATAAGAAAAATACTTATTAAGATTAATAGTAAATTTGTGAGTTCTTTTAAACTACTGTAATAATGTTCTTGTGGGTCATATTGTTTTATACATTATGTATATGTGAATGTTACTATATTTGTAGATGGAAAATTACTTTTCTATATTGCTTATTCTATTCACCATTAATTGAAAGTTGTTTTTCTGATATCACGTCTGTTTTCTTTGATGTTAGGTGATTTCCTTGTTTTATCATGGATCCAGCTATTTGGAGTTGTATTCCATTTGAAATTCTTGAAATTGTCTTCCTTTGGCTCCCTTTATCAGCTGTGATAAAGTTTAGCATTGTTTGTCAACAACGGAAGACTGTTTTGCAAAATCCTTGTTTCTTATTACGTTGCAAGCATATCTGTACAAATGAATTTTGATTTATGGTTCCTTTTGTCAATGATGAAGACAATTATTTTGCTGTTGAATACCTTAATCAAAATGGGCGCATATCTCATTTTCATTTGCGATTCATAGATTCAAGATACAAGGTGGAGTCTACCATTGGACCAATGGTGGTTTTATCCTTACCAAAAGAATTCTCACATTCATGAAAATATTTTGTGATGAATCCATTTACAAAGGCCTTAAAAAACATTGGGCAAATACAAATTGGAGACTGGGGATTCTTTTCGTTATTGGAGAATGCGAGCAACAACAAATATGACTGGGTTGTTCTAAAACATATCTATGATAGAATTTAGTCTAAATTTTATGTTTGCAGTAGTATTGATATGGTTTTGCGAAGGGCTGATCTTCCATTTGGTGGCACTTCACCCCCTCAAAATGGAGTGTTTTATAGAAGTAAATTGTTTTGGCTCTATCTCGACACAGAGTATGAAGATTATCCTCGATATGGGTCTACAATCTACTGGTTTGATGTAATAAAAAATGACTGGGGATTTTCATTTGTTCCAATCACTGACGTTCAGTGTATGTCATTGGAAGTATGCAAGAATAAGTTGATATCTTGTCAATGATGGCCTCACTTTTGTATGGTCAGTTGAAGAAATAGATAATTTTCAATTTGCTCACCCGTGTATTAAATGAATAACTAATTACTTTGAGGATGATTGGGGCTTTAGATGGAAGTTGATGGAAGAAATGTCTATAGATATAAATATTAAATGTCTTGGTTATCTTCCTTTTCAAACAGTCCAAGGTGTGGTTCTTATGTGAAAATGCAGTGAAGTTCCTTTCCTATTATATGACATGATGGATAGACTTTGCTTCCCAATAGATATTGATAATTCAACTAATCAAAAAATGAATGGATTTTGGTATCCAACGTTGCCGGATTGCAACGATTTGATTGAGTCTGGAAATGTTTTTGCAATTGCTCCGCATATCTATTCTATAGATGAGATTCCACCATTAGATGTGGACATGGAGTCTTAGGCTATTAGCCATTTTGTATTCTCTCTGTCGTCGTGGTAAATATTTCCTTTTTTTCTTACTTTGCATTCTTTTGGGTATGTTTGCTAAGACTATGGATATTTATATGGCTCCATTATGAGGGGGTGTCTTCTATATGTGTATGTAACGGATGCTGGATATTGAATTCCATTGCAATTTGCTCAAAAATATTTATTTTTTTTGTCCCGTTTAGTCCTCTTAATTGCATTTGAATGTGTTTGGATGTTATCCATTTCTCTTTGTTTCTATAATTGTAATTACTGCGACTTATTCTATACATGGTGTTTCCATCAGTTTTTTCTCATTGATTCTCAAACAATGTTATATCTTTAGATTTTTTTGATGGTATATAGTTCCAAATATTTAGATATATTTCAAATTCATATATTTCTTTAGAATTTTGTTCCATTTATATGGGTTTCCCATTACAGTTATAATATGATACATGAAATTTAATCCTTTTTTGTTTTGGCCATTTGAAAAAATCCATTTTTCTTCTTAGCCATTTGGTTGGAAAAATAACGTAAATGATTTTAATTTGTTTTGTGGGTGGAAAAAAAATGTGTTCCTTTTTCATCATTTTCTGTTAATTTATATTGTACATATTATATCTTTTGCATGTTTATTTTTCTATAAAAAATATCTTATTATTCGTTGTAGACATGTCATCTGAATGTACAAGCAAGCGTACAAGAAAAAGGAATAAGTCACCGACATCGCGTGACAAGTCTAATGAAAGTCGTCGTTTACGGTATCAACAAAATAAGGGCACAATAAATGAGCATAGGAGAGATAAATATCATAGAAGAACAACTGAAACAACTCTTGAAAATTATTTTATGGTTCCTCGTAGGTATCTTACTATGGATGATATCATGGACAGAACACTTCCGCTTGGTAGTTCGTTGCCAGAATATCCTCCTCGTCGGCATAATTTTGTTTTTCAACGCTCTCCTGAAAATTATCATAATATTGAGGAAACATCTCGCAATAGGGAGGAACATCATATTCATAACGTGGATGCAAATGTTCACCCTAACCCTTCTATCTCTGCAATTGCATCTTGTGAGAAAGGCCATAGGTTGCAAAATATCCATGGTGGAGGCAATGATGATATTGTATGTGATGACTTGGATGATAGTTTGACTGGCCATTTTTTTGATAATTTGGATCCAGCTGGTAGAAATATCGTATCTTCCAATCTCCCTTCTCAAAATAATGTTGTCCCACGAATAGAAACAGTCATCCCTGATAGCAGTTCGCGTGGAAAAATGGAGGTAATCCAATGATATCTTTATATTTGATGCAATAGTGGTTGTTTTATTACATTCCTCTATTTACATTTCTTTAGTGATAAGGTATTTTATTCTCTTGGAGTAGGATACACCTTAGTTTAATAGAGGTCTAGAAATTTTCTCCCCGCGTCTTCCATCTCCTAATTTGAGATTTGAATATGAAGCAGGTCATAACCTTCCACTGTGTTATCACTCAGATTTTCCTTGAAGTTGTTGGGAAGAGGAAAGGGGTCCAAGGTAACCACAAACCAACTTTTAGGTACAAAATATAGCCAATATGTACCCAAAAGTTGGTTTGTGGTTACCTCAGACCCCATTCCTCTTCCCAACAACTTCAAGGAAAATCCGAGTGATAACATAGTGGCAACTCCACTAGGGAACTGAATAATTCTATTGTTACTATTGTTTACTTTATAAACTACAGACGGAGCCTGAAGTTAGCTAGGTAGCCTTTGAACTAATTTTGCTCTGCAATTGCATAAGTAAATAAATGTTGCTTCAGTCTATCTCCGGTCTAGTTTATGAACTGAACTTTTGTTTCAAACATTTGATCGAGTTCCTCTAGTAAAATAAATATTTATGAAAATTTAAACCCAATATCTGAAACTTCTTAAATAGATTTTTGAAGTTGTATTGTTCATTCCATTTAGACAAAAAACCAAAAAAAAAATATCACCTAGAAAACTGGCTTCAGAGAGGACTCGTTACACTAGGGCTAATCCTTATCCAAATCTAGCGCCTTTGTTTGAAAATCCAAATTTGATCCCCAAAATTCTTAGGAGACAATATAGTCAAGAAATTTCTGGTAGTTCTCGACCTCTCTATAGATCAATATCCTGTCCTGTTAAGTGGATTTATCTTGAGGACGAACCTTTTGAAGTTCACAAGCAATATAATTTGAGGAGCAGAAGAATTGATGTTCCGGAAACAAGTAAACAGAAAGCTACAAAACAACCCCTCAAAGGTAAAACCAATACTACCCCTGTACATATTCTTTCTAGATCAGATTCTAATCCTTCCAAGCCAATAATTGAAGATGTATCCGATACTCAACTGAATAACAGACAACTTTCCAATACTCTTCCTCCCAAAGGAAATGTAGAGGAACCTCCAGAAGTTGATTCAGAAACAACTTCATCCCACAACCCTATTCCTGAGAAGGAGAAAAATACCGAAAACACAGAAGATAAAGGAAATCCAACTGTTTGAAATACAAGAACTCAGACTGAAAAAACTTTTAATCTGGAAGCTGAAGTAGGAAAATTGAAAATAGTTGTTCCATTGTCTGAATTAGCTAAACATGATGTCTACCAAAGCCAAATTAGTAGATCATTCAATATTACTGGAAGTGATGACTCAATAAATGTTTTCGATGATCAACCTAGATTATTATTTGGCCCTGAAGTAAATGGAAAAAAAGGAAGTGGAGGAACTCCTCCATTTTATGTGAGTTTAAACATACATGATAAAATAATTCATAATTCCATGCTTGATTCAGGGGCATCTCACAATCTAATGCCAAAGGCTGTAATGGAGAGATTAAACCTAGACATCACCAGACCATATAAAGATCTCTTTTCTTTTGATTCAAATCAGGTGAGATGTTTAGGATTAATCAAAGACTTGTGTGTTTCATTGGTTCAATACCCTGCAAAAACAATTTTGATGGATATAGTAGTAGCAGACATTCCTCCAAAATATGGTATGCTATTGTCCAGATCTTGGGGTGCAAAGCTCACAGGATATCTTCAATTAGATATGTCTTATGCTACTATTTCAGTGTTTGGCCAACCTAAGAGACTATACAGAGAAAATTTAATGAAATATGTGGTCATTAGTCAAGAGAAACCTGAAAATCTCCCCATCTACTCAGTACACTCTGATATGGATTCATTTATTCTTTATAATGCTAAATCTGATCCTCCCACTGAATTAGAACTACCAGCAACAGAACCAAAATAAATTGCAAATAAAAAATCTAATGTTCAAATCCACGAAATTTCTAAGGGAAAAGAAACATGAGATACCCAAGAGAAATCAGAAGAAAGTAACAAACCAGATCTCACTGTTAAAAAAATTCCTGAAACTCCTGACACCAATTATGAACATGAAATTCTTTGGCACTTAGAATTTGATGGTTTCGTTAATAAATTAGGAGCAGGAGCTGGAATTTGGATACACAACCTTGAAAATGATCATGATGAAGGCCATGCTTACATATTGAACTTTAAATGCACTAATAATATGGCAGAATATGAAGCTCTTTTGTTAGGGCTGAAACTTGTCAAAAGATTAGGGGAAATTAGAGTATCTGTTATAGGAGATTCTGATTTAATCATTCAACAGATCAAAGGTCACTTTTTCACAAACGATCCCAGACTGAGAGAATATAGAGGAACAGTTGTAGAGATTCTCAATACCTTTCTGCAGACTCAGCTTGCTAAAATCCCAAGAAAACAAAATTTGCATCCTCATAGTCTTGCAATGTTTGCTAGCACCTGTAAATTACCATTTGAACCTAATCATCAGTTCACAGTTGAGATTAGACATAGACCAGCTATACCAGACAATTTTAAGAATTGGAAAGTGTTTGCAAATGACAATCAGATTAACAATTTTCTGACTCTAGAGAATGAATTTTCTAATAGTAACATAGATGAAGATATAGTCATTGAATCTGATCAAATAAATGAACAAGAAACAAACGTTTCATAAGAAAGTGCAATTCAAATCCTTCATCCAACGAAGTTCACCAAAAAATAAATGCAGGACCTTAAACAAATGGAGGTTGATGAGATTATAGAACATGAATCTGAGATCATTAATTTGAAAGATAATCATTTGCTTAAAGGATTAACTCCTCTTGAAGATCTTTTTGATTCTAACGATATTCCAAATAAACCCAAAATGGAACCATTGAAATCTGATATTGAGGAATATAATTTGGGGACTGAAGAAAATCCTAAAATAATAAAGTTATCTAAATCTTTGCCTCCTGATCAAAAACCAAAATATGTTGAACTAATAAGAGAATTCCAAGATGTTTTTGCCTGGAGTTATGAAGAATTGAAATCATATGACACCTCTATAATTTAGCATACAGTACCTCTGAAAGAAAATCAGAAACCATTCAAACAGAAACTTAGAAGAATCAACCATGTACTGGTTCCTTTAATTGAAAAATAAATCAAACGAATGTATGAAGCAGGGATAATTGCTCCCATTAGGTTTTCAGAGTGGGTGTCTAATTTAGTACCTACTAGGAAGAAAACTAGAGAGATCATATTATGTGTTGATTTAAGAAATGTAAATAAGGTTTCTTTGAAGGATAATTACCCTTTGGCCAAAATGGATCACATTTTACAAAGGGTAGTAGGTGCTTCAAGGATTTCTCTTTTATATGGGTTCTCAAGATATAACCAGATTCTGGTTCATCCTGATAACCAGGAAAAAACAACTTTTACAACGCCATGGGGTACATTCAAGTACGTTAAAATGCCATTTGGACTTAAAAATGCTGGAGCAACCTTCCAAAGAGCAATGGACATTGCATTTGCAAAATAATTTCATGACTTTCTTGTTATATATCTGGATGATTTAACTTTTTTTTCTAAATCAGATCAGCAACATTTAGACCATCTTAGACAGGTATTCATAAAATACAGAAAGTATGGTATCTCTTTGAATCCAAAAAATTCCTTGTTTGGTCTTGAAGAAGGTAAACTTTTGGGCCATATCATTTCCAAAGATGGTATTAGAATTAATCCTTCTAGAATAGAAGCTATATTGCAGATACCTCACCCTAGAAATGTTAAAGAACTTCAAGCTTTCATAGGAAAAATCAATTTTTTGAGAAGATTCATATCTAGCTTAGCTGAATTAATTAGATTGCTTAATAACATGTTAAGAAAGGATTCAAGTATTAAATGGACGGTAGAAGCCAAACAAGCATTTGAAGAAATTAAAATGGCTTTGACTAGAACACCAGTTCTTACCAGTCCACAATTTGATAGAGACTTCATAATATTTTCATTTGCATTAGAACATACTGCAGATGTTTTATTACAAAAGGATGATCAAGGATGTGAAAAACCTATAGCCTTTTTAAGTAAAGCACTGAGAGATGCATCATTAAAATACAACATCATGGAAAAAAAAACTTTTTCACTTGTAAAAGTTATTAAATATTTTAGAATCTATATATTGTATTCCCATGTGATAGCCTATGTACCAAATGCTGTTTTCAAAGAAATATTAACTCAAGATGGAATTGAGGGAAAAAGAGGTGAATGTATTGCTACCATATTATAATATTATATTGAGATAAAGCCTACAAAGCTTATAAAGGGACAGGGATTGGCTCAACTCATGACAGAAACAAATTGCCAAGCCCTGGATATTAATGAACTAGATGACGAACAGGAGATGGTGACTCCAGAAATCAGCCAGGCCTTCTTAGATTCACCATGGTATGCTGATATAATTTATGTATTGTTAAACCTGCAAGCTCCTCCAGGGTTATCCAGAACAAAGAAAAGGTTTTTAAAGTTGACATATTTAAAGCTTTGTATTTTAGATAATGTTTTATTTTGGAAAAATCATGATGGTATTCTATGGAATTTTTTTTTAAAAGATGAAGCTGACAAGGCTCTCAATGAATTCAATGCAGGAGACTGTGGTGGACACCTTTATTGGAAATCAAATGTAGATAAGATCCTAAGAGCTGGATTTTATTGGCCAACTTTGTTCTCTGATGTAAAGAAATTTGTCACTACTTGCCATAAATGTCAAATTTTTGAAGGCAAGAGAAAACTATTACCTTTACCCCTGAAACCAATTTCCACTGAAAAACCTTTCCAACGATGGGGCCTGGATTTCATTGGAGAAATCCATCCTCCTTTTTCTGGCCAACACAAATGGATCCTCACTGCCACAAATTATTTCACCAAATGGATAGAAGCAATTCCTTCCAGACAAGCCAATGACACTATGATTATAGGATTCCTAGAAACCAATATATTTTCAAGATTTGGCTATCTTGAGAAAATCATAATTGATAATGTTGTTGCCTTTAAATCTAAGAAGATGATGAGTTTCTGTAACAAATATCATATCACTTTGAGCCATTCCATAGTTTATTACCCCCAGGGTAATGGATTGGCTGAATCTTCCAACAAAAGTCTCATTAATATTATTAAGAAATTATTGGATGAAAACAAGAAAAATTGGCATAAGAAACTTACAAATGCACTATGGGTAGACAGACTCACCACCAAAAAATCTATTGGGACCAGTCCTTATGAGTTAGTCTATGGTGTTAAGGTTGTATTTCCTTCATCTTTAGGAGTTCTTGTAATGAAATTACTTCAAGAAGCTCAGGTTGAACCAAATGATATTCAAAGGAGAATAAATTAGACTATCAATTTGTAGCAGACCAGAGAGGAAGTTTATCAAATATCCCAAGTATTGCAAGAGAAACTAAAGAATATATTTCATAAAAGGACCAAGGCAAAATATTTCCATCTGGGAAACAAAGTTTTAAGATGGGATTCTAGAAGAGAGGATAAGGGAAAACATGGGAAGTTTGACTTCCTGTGGAAAGGACCTTATATTATTCATGCTTTACAAGGAAATAATACATATTTTCTGAAAAACTTGGATGGTACAGAAACTGAAGAAGGGCTAGTCAATGGTCAAATGTTGAAGCATTACTTTGATCCTATTTATTGGGATATCCTGCTTTTTAACATGTACATAATATATCCTTTGTAATGTATCAGTTTTGAGTGGATAGTAACTTACTGGAGTTGAAGCCCGAGGATAAGGCCCTAAGATTCAGAAGTATTACTATCATACATACAATAAAGCAACAAGTAGAAGAAAATTCCATGGTTCAGTCAAAATCATTCTGAGGGCAACTGACCTGCTGTTCTTGACTTTTCACCAGGAAAATCCATCCCCAAGTGGAGCCAGTGTTAGACTCCTATACCAATAGGTGTCATATATCATGATTGACATGATGAGATATGTAATATATTCATACATTTTCTTGTTGCAAAGGTTTTCCATATTGTCAAAAAATCAAAAAAATTAAAAAAATGTAAAGAGGGTATACCCTAAAAGAAAAATCAAAGGGTGAAAAGAATAAAATGGCCAAAAAGTGAAAGAAAATGAACCCCACCAAAAGAAAGGCCAAGGAAAGTGTGCAAGTCTAAATGCCACTACTTTTTTTTTCTCCTATGTAATAAATAAAATTGTGTGCAACTTGTATTCTATGCCACAATTTATGAATAGTCAAACAATTTAAGCTTAGCTAGTTCATCTTTCAATTTTATGTTTTAGAGATAGAAAATAAAATCTGACTAAACTGTTTAATCTTGGCAGATAAGTAGATAGGTAGAGTAAATAAAAGGAGCTCAACAGTTTAATCTGAGCCCTTGGATGTAATAAGGATAGAATTAGATAGATTTCCAAATGTAAAAGAAAAAAGTGTGTTAAGGGTTTGCCAGTCTAAGTGAACCCTAATAAAGAAGAAACAATGGTAGGGTAATGTAGGTAGGGTAGGTAGATGATGTTGCAGAATTACATGTGATGGATAATGATTCTAGATGTGTTAAATTTTTACTTTCATCACAAGTGCAAAGGTAGAAACTACACTGGAAGAATTTCAAGCAAAGCAAAGTCAGATTATTAACTTCCCTTCTCATTTTTCCCTAAAAATTTCACTAATTTCCCTTAAGTACTAAGGAATTTGAAAATTAAAGGGGCTCAAGGAATTTCCTTGACTTTTGGAGGGACTGGACCCTCAGGCCAATAATTGGAAAAGCCCAAGTACTTAAAATCATTCATCATGACATTCATTCACTTCTAAAAAATCTTTTCCTAAGTAAAATCCCATTTTACTTAGGAAAATCATTCAATATTTCATTAAAACCCTATTCATAAAAGCATAAGTTAAAGACATTAACCCAATGTTTACACTTAGCGCTTCATTAATTTCCATATTAATTTTTAACTTATTATTTAAATCCCTACAAAAATTTCCCCTTTTCCCATATTATTTTAATAATAAAATTCCCAAATAATATATATCCCGCCCCATTGGTTGAAATATAACATTAATATGTTGATTAATTAATCAAATTATAAATCCACATCCCTGCCACGTTTGAAATACATTAATTAACCCTCACGGTTAATTAAAAAAACAATCCACCAATAGAAACGCCCCCGATGCGATTATTTCATAATAAATCACATCGGGCCCACCTTGTTATCTTCCCGTCATCTCACCTCCCCAGCGACCATTCGATCCGTTAATAAAAGATCTATGGTTATCGTTGATATCACTGGCCATCCTCGTCTGAACGATAACGCGCGTTGGCCAAGCGGTTTTTTGAACAGTGTTGCGGCACGCATGATTCATCGTATGGAATCGCTCGCCCTCCGCTGAAAACCACTCTTCCTCAAAAGTTGTGCAATGGAAACCGCTTACTGCCTGCCTCCTATGACGAAACCCCCGTACTTGCTGAGGTCATCCATTAAAATAATAAAAAACCTGCCAACCTTTGACTTTGTAAATAAAACAAAAGAACCCGCATCATTTTCATTATTTCACGCAGTGACCAGTGTCCCATGCAAACAAATTTCGAAATCAACTGTCGAAATTTTCCAACCTCTACTTTGCTGAAGAAAGTTGCAGTCGAGAATCTAGAGTTCATCTGCCATTGCCAGCACCTGTTTTCATCACTGTTTATTTCCCAGAAAACAGGTATTTACCTAAATTCCCGCTGAACTATGTAAAAAACCTGGTTTTTGTTTTGAATTTCACACGAAAAACTGAAACAAGGTTCAGAATTTCTCTTTAGTTTATTCCTCAATTCCCAAAACTACAATTGCATTCCCAAACCTGTGATTGTGCCTGTTTTTTCATCAAAACCCGCAATTCATTTCTGAATCCACAAGAACCAGAAATGGAAATTCCCGTGGCTCTGAATGTTGCACCCCTAAATGCCCCTCACAGAGATTTAGACTATCTGCCTATAGTAGATAGGGATTTCCAAATTAAAGACCTTGTTCTCAGTGAAAATCCTCTTCGAACTTTTTTCCACTGCAAAGAACCAGAATACCGGAATCTAAATGGTGGGAAGAAATGTTTGAACTTTTGTAAAATTATCCTTACATGAATTTTTGATCATTGACTACAGTAAAAGTTATAATAAGAATGATATAAGGGTAGATAGAGGTTAAAGAGTATCAGTAAAACGGAGCAGCCAACACAGAATTACTAAAGAGGACAACAACGAGCCAGATATTAGGGCCTGCATCCAGCACATTCTGAAAAGAAGGAAACAACACAACATTAGTTATCATTTTTCTTATCTACGAGACCGTCTGTCTCTAGTTTGTTGTAAAATACTTATGAGTCATCCTAGATTATATCTCAAGTTGTTATGAGATATTTTTCTAATTTTTTGTATAAATACTCCCTGAATCGGAGTATTGAGTGGTGGATTCTTATACTTTGCGGTAACATTGACTATTTTCGAATAAATTGCTATTGGAGAAATTTTGTGTGGCTAGCTGGATAAAGAATTGATGCGAAATACTTTTTACAGGATTCTTATGTCAAACAACAGATCAATAAGTCATCTATCTCTTATGCTTTAAAGTCTTTATACTAGTTTATTTTATCAACTGTGTTTCATGTCTGAATGATTAATGAAAAGGAATAAATCAGAAAGTGCTTAAGTTTAATCTGATTTTAATCGTTGTTATTCTAAATGTTTTCTTTTGAACTAGTTTAAACAGTGAATTCTTAATTGCTCCTGTTTTACTAGTTTTTGCGTTTTGATTATTTAATAAAGAATTCTTAATTGTTCTTTGTTAATAATCACTCAATTTCCCTCTTTATAATGTGTTGAAGGATTCTTAATTTCCCTTCATCCATTTTTATCGCATTCCATTCACTTTAGATCTATAATTGTTCCCTGTTTGATTACCTTGCCCTGTGAAACCATCTTTTGTTAAGAAGCTTGATCCAGTTAAGCTATCCTCTTTGACTCCATTAGCCCAATGGACTAAACTACTCAATATTACCACAAGATATTGAATTTCATCACCCAAACTCAATCAAAATCCCTAAACTTTCAAAATCGACAAACTAATGTTAATGTTCAATGTCTTTGATTTGATTTTTCTTTATTTGAATTTTTGGTGCATATTTTGTTTTTCTTCAAACAGGACACAACTCATTTCAATAGAGGCATACAAATTAACTTCGTAGATGTTCCGTCTACTGATGTTATAAGTGAAGAGGAACCATCGCATAACTTTCATCCAGATCGCCAAAAAAATGTAAATGTTGAATGCATTTGATATTTTCCTCCTTTTTTCATTTATTGTTAATTGTAAAATTAGAAATCTATCTTTTTTCGGCATTTAGTTTTATAAAATATTTTAATTTGTTTTAACAGGAAACAACTAATTTGAATAGAGGCGTCGAAACTAACTCGCAAAATGTTCAATCTACTGATGTTAGAAGTGAAGAGCAACCATCTCGTACACTTCATCCACATCGCCAAACAAATGTAAATATTGAATGTTATTTTTATTTTTTCATTTTTTCAATACTAATTATTTGGACATTCAATTTAAAAAAAAATTATGCTAAAGAAACCTTTGCATATTCTCAGGTTCCAGAAATGCAGACCATAAATTTGGAAAGCCCATGTCATAGATCTGTTCCACATGTTTCAAATTTGGGGATGGAGTCTCGTGGTGCTGAAAATCAAATAAATTTTAGAAGAAATTATACTCTTCCACATCATTCTCTACATGGTCCAACCAATACAAATCATATTTATTTTGATGAAAATATGATTGTAGTGCATAAAAGATTTCGAGAAAAGCTAGATAGCTTGTCAGTTGTCCAAATGTGCCACATCTGCAAAGAATCATGTCCTGGAATCCACGTTTTGAGAGATCCTGAAGGACCTGTTTGCAGATGATGTAAGAATGAAGGAGGTTCACATCGTCTTTGTGGCTATAATAACATGGATCTTGGCGAGCAACCTCATATTTTAAGAGTTCTTACTCAAGTTGAAGAAATTTTAATAGCACGTGTAAATCCTATTTTTCAAGTGACACATGTTCGAGGTGGGCAATATAAGTATAGTGGACACGCAATTGGATTTCCCCAAGATATTTCTATAGTTGCACAAAGTATTCTACGCCATGTTGAAGATCTTGAATTTCTAATTGTGAGGAGACATGCTGCTCAGTCTAAATATTATGAATGTTATGTAAAAATATACTGTGTTATGGATGCATTGCGTTTCAAAATTGAACGTGATCAATATTATCGAGATGTTGTAATTGATTATGATTCAGTGAATGCTCTGCCCGAAAGATCAAAAGATGTCTCCTCCAGGCTTAAATTTTTTCATTGTGACATTGCAGAATCTGAGTTCAGTGCAGCTAATAATGAAGGGTTTCTTCTTAACCATTTTCCCTCTCATCCTTTGTCTTTTATTGCTCACCTACCCAATGAACTGAGAGAGGTGGAAGAAATTAGAGCATTTCTTGATAATGTTGATTCTTCAGATGTTGATGAAATGGATTGGACCAGTATTGGAACGTCTCCAGTGAATGAATATAATACTGAGGGGTTATTAGATATGCCATTCCCCACATTGTTCCCCACTGGTGCTGCTGATTGGTTGCAACCACGCATTTGTACTGTTGAACTTCAAGAGTATGCATTGCATCTTCTTAGATACTACAATCAGAGGTTTGGAAGCCATCCTCGCTTCCGATATTACCTATTTAACATGATAATGAGGCATCGTAGCCAAGCAACTACTTCAGTTTTTGTGAAGAAAAATTTACATGATAACTCACTGACAACAATTGATAACTTGCGTCAACAACTTTCTAATTTACCAGATAATAAGTTGGCTGAGCATCTTATGCGGTTTGGTTCTTCTCTAAGAGGTACAAGGGCATACTGGACTAAATGGCGGGCTAAATTGACTGACATGATTACTCAGTTGGGATGTCCATCTTTGTTTTTTACTTTGAGTGCAGCTGACACAAAGTGGCCAGAGTTGCATAGCCTCATGCCTGTACCATCACATTCTCATTCCTTAAATGAGCATCGTATGAAAGTTGAAAATGTTATCCAGTACCCTCATATTGTTGCCACATTTATGCACCATAGATTCAATATATTTCGAGAGGAAGTTATCCAAAAATATCTTAAAGCTAAAGACTTCTGGTACAGGTCTATTTTCTTGAATTTATTTTCTATTCATTGTCTATTTCTTATTGATTTTCCATTCATATTTATCGTAGTAACTCTGTGTTCATTTTTTCCAGATATGAGTGGCAACATAGAGGTTTAGCACATATCCATGGTTTCCTATGGTTGCAAGGAGCTCCTGACATGGAAAGACTTGATTGGTCAAATGATTGTGATTTGCAACATGCAAAGAGATTCTTTGACAATTATGTAACTGCATGGAATCCACGTGAAATACATCGTTGCAATATAATGGTTCCAAGAAGTCTCAATGATGACCCTTGCCTACTGAATACTGATCGGATTTTCTCTTGCAATCCTCATAATGATTATGAAGAATTGTTGAATCGTGTCCAAAGGCACACAAAGTGTAGTGTAGATTCTTGTTTGCGCAAAAAGGGCACTATTCTCGCTTGTTGGTACAATGCCCCATGGGATCTTTATGAGGAATCAAGATTGTTCATAGATGATCAAGGAAGAAAAAAATATGACCCGGCAAGAAATGATGATAGGTTCAATGTACATAACATTGACCTTCTAACAATGTGGCGTGCAAATTTTGATTTCCAACCAGTGCTTTCTCGGCATGCTGTCCTGAAATATATTGCTAAGTATGCATCAAAAGCAGAGAGAAGGTCTGAAAGCTATCATGATATGTTAACTAGAATTTCAAATTCTATTGCCTCTGAGGATCATGATTTATGTGCTTATAGGAGGTTTCTTGCAGAAACAGTCGTTGAAAGTGACATTGGAGCACAAGAAACATGTCATATGTTGCTTAAGCTGCCTCTTGTTGTGTGTAGTCGACAATTTGTTTCATTAAATGCTGGAAGAAACGTGTTCAGGAAAATTTCAAGGGATGGCCTGCACTGTTCATCTGAAAATAAATTTGTTCAACATTATCAGAAGAGGCCTTCTTTCCTTGAACATCTATCTTTGATAGAAATAGCATGAACTTGGACGTTTGATAGCAAGCGTAAAAAAGATCCATGGAAGCCTAGAGATGCTCATGTGATTGTTCGGGTCTGGCCACGGTTTTATTCCATTCCTAGTGAGGATTCAGAGGAATTCGAAACCTTTTGCTAGAAAGAATTTCTCTTGTACAAGAAATTTCGTGACATTTCTGTAGAGATTGGGCTTTCAGCTGAAATTATTGTTGAAAAATGGAGGAATTTCTGATATCGAGCTTGGCATGTTGATTGAAATCCATCAATTGAGGAAAATATTGAAGATGGAGAAGATGGTGATTTTGCTAACCAAGAAATGAATCTTGAAGATGATTTTCAAGAGTGGCAACTTTTCTCTCACTTGGTTCCACCAAATAGTGTCAATGTTTCTGATCTTCACACCCTTGGTCAAAGGGATTTTGATATATCCTTTGACTGGCAAGGTACAACTATTTCTGATGATGTGGCCGAAGAAGCTATTAATTTTATAAGGAATGCAATATCAAGGGGTGATATTGGTGACCTTTCAAATAGAACATTTGCCTCTCTAGATTCATTGGCAGAAAAACAACAACTTGCTTTTGAAATCGTTTTAAGGCATTTTGCTGAATATGAGATTCTTGAAGCTCTTCTTATGATTATTTAGGCCACTGCAGGCACTGGCAAGTCTTTCCTTATCCATTGTATTTCTGAGACTCTTTCTAATCTGTCAAGTAATGGAAAAATTCCTTTTCTTATTCTTTCCCCAACAGGAATAACTACTTTCAATATACATGCAAAAACAATACACTCTGCTTTGAAAATCCCGATTAGAGATATGAAACCACTGCAGGGTCAATCCTTGGCACTATTCCAAGAGGAAATGAGGCACATTCGATATATATTGATTGATGAAATGAGATTTTTAGGGTCAACGTTGTTCATGCAAATAGATGCTCGATTACGAGAAGCATTTCTAGATAAAAAGAATTGTCCTTTTGGTGGTAGATCCATGATCCTTGTGGGTGACCTTGGCCAGCTACCTCCTATGAGAGATAAGCCTTTGTATGTAGGTAATACAGTAGGGAAAGTATTATGGAAAAAATTCGACACTGTTGTCACTCTCGACACAATATTTCGCCAACAAGGGAGTAATGAGAAACAATATTGTTTTCGTCGAGTCCTCAATAACATAAGAAATGCAGAACCTGTTCTTGATGATTGGGAGTTTCTTATGTCACGGGCTGATATCAGGTTGCATCCTAGAGAAAGGGATTTATTTAATGTAGCTGTTCATATGTTTCCAACAAATAATTTGGTCTCCTCCCAGAACAGACATATGTTGAAATCATTAAATTATCCAATTGCATGATGTATTGCTATGAATTCAAGGCATTTAGAAATCAGTGGTGTTGATGATGATCAACTGGACTGTGAAGTTTTGTTGTGCCGTGGCCAGCGTGTTATGTTGACATGTAATTTGTGGGTTGAAGCTAGTTTGGTGAATGGTGCACTTGGGTATGTGAAGGAAATATTTTATATGCCTAACTCTAAGCCACCTGAGCTTCCAATGTTCACAACTGTTATTTTTGATAAGTATGTTGGTATTCCGTTTGATGCAAGAAATCCAAACATTGTACCTATCACACCAGTGATAAGGGGAAATCGAAAACAAATTCCTTTAAAGATGGCATGGGCTCTTACAATTCACAAGTCACAAGGTTTGACTTTAGAGCGAGCATCAATTGATATCGGGAATAGAGAATAACAAGGCCTGACCTTCACAGCCATATCAAGAGTGAAATCAATAGATGGTTTACGCATTGCACCACCTTTCTCTTATCGGCGTTATGCCAAGATGAATAATAGTGTGTATGTTACAATTAGGAAGAAATAAGAGGAGAGATTAAAGTCCATATCGCTATGATATGCAACTATTAATATAATAATAATGCTTTTGATATATTAATGAGATGTCTACATTTATCAAATTCATAGTAGTATTTTGGAATGTTGTTTACATTGTTTTTGTTGTTGCTTAATTTTCTTGTTTTTATAATGTCGTTTCTTGCTATTTTTCTTACAATGAACCATTCACAGGTAAAAAAACCATTTATATGAGCCAGCCGTTAAAAATCAAGATGGAATTCCATATCACTGTTACATGTAGCTAATAGTATTCTGACATATTTATAGAATGTTTTATAATTGTTTTTATTGTCGTCTCTTTTTTCATTTAGTATAAGAATTCTTTTGATGTATTAATTAAATGAATACATTCATGAGATGAAAATTGTTTATAATATTCATCCATTAGGTTTATAATATTTATCCCTTGGGTTCGTTGATTCCTTTGATTTATAATATTAAACCCTTGGGTCTATTAGTTATTTTGGTTTATAATGTTAATAATCTTGTTGGTTTATTAATATCTTATGTTTAAAATACTGATTCTTATGGATTATTAATTTATTAGGTTTTTTAGTTTAAAATATCAATTCTTACGGTTTATTAATCTCTTGTGTTTTTAATATTGATCCCTTATGTTTATAATATTTATCCCTTGAGTTCACCAATTCCTATGGTTTATAATATTTAAACCTTTGGTTTATGATGACATTGGGTTTGTATTATTAATTATCCCTTGGGTTTATTAATATCTTCACTTTAAAATATTAATTGTTAGGGTTTATTAATCTCTTAGGTTTTTTGTTTTTAAATATTGTTTCATATGCTTTATTACTCTCTTGAGTTTAATATATTAATTCTTAAAGTTTATTACTTTCTTATGTTTTTGGGTTTAATATTATTAATATATTAATATATATTAATAATATAACCATCTATGATATTAATATATTAATAAATATTATTAATATATATTATATATATTTCAAGTTAATATATAGTATGTATATAGTTAATATTATTAATATATTAATAAATATTCTTATTAATATATAATATATATATTTCAAGTTAATATAATAAAATTATTATATATAATATTTATTCATTGATATATAAATTAATGTGATGGGTAGTGGATATAGGCCTATTGGTGTATATCAACCACATTGGTAAATGTGGTTGTAAATCTATTTTATATACGCCTATCGGCGTATATCAACCACATTAGTAAATATAATGTGGTTGTGCTAGTATTATACCTGAGAGGGCAACAATGTCTTTGGTGGAAAGACCGTGACCTTGAAAAGATGAGATGAGTGTGCTGAGACTGGAAGCGGGAGATGGAATGTTGTTGTTTGCAGCGCTTAAACTAGCAGTCGGGGAATCTCACCTTCCCAGCATTACTGTCCATGTTGGGCCTTGAAGCTAACAAATTGCAATCACAAGTAATTAGAATGCATTCTTTGCTTCTATCAACACCTCTCAAATGAAATGAGATGATATTGTATTTATTATTAGAATCTATTTCAATGGGAGATGAATAAATGATTACTTCAACAATAGAATCAAGAGCAACAACGGTGAGAATGTCCGCACACGACACGAGTCCGCTGCAGGTTTCCTCCACTTGAGTTTTAATGTTGTCTATTACATCGAATCCTCGCGCAGAATTGGCATTTGGGCCTGCACTCTTTTCTCCGGTAAAAGTCGCATTGTCATCCAATAAGATTGAACCATCATACCCCTGAAAGGGATCCAAATCCAAAATTCAACGTGATGACAGAAACAAAGCAGAAATGATTAGTGACAAGTCATTATTATCGGCTAATTCAACTCTTTCTTACATTGGCGAAGCAATCGTGAAAGTGAAGGTGGACCAAGGACGCCCCCATTCTTTTCTCCTTAACGACCACCTACTTCACCATTGATTTCACTAACGATTGTAGCCTTGGACACGATTTGTCATAAAATTTTGAGGTCAACTGCCCATTCATAGCATCTATATTAATGAAGGATACAAACACATACATTAACCCAATGCACACTAGAGTCCTCATCATCATATTTGGAAGAAAACGATTGTTGGAATTTCTGAACAAACTCAGAGAGAAAAATTATCTCCTTTGAACACAGAGAAAATAAAATTTTTTCTTCACAGGGACAGAGTTTCACACTTTAAAACTTCTATTCATTAACCATAAAAACTATTACAAAATCTTCCTCCTCAGAGGGATTACAAAAGCCAGACTGCTACAAAAACACAGTGCCAGAAGTTTAACTCTCTGTTTCTCAAAATCACACTGCTGTGTTTTTACAATACTCTGTCTCTCTATCTAAAACAAAACACACACTCTGTTCTTTTTTCAAAAACAATGCACTACTGTGCCAAAAAACAATACATTGTCTTTTACATTACTGTGTCTATCTATAAAAAAAATTACAAAGGCTCTCAAGCCTTTTATGTGGCACAACACATATTAAACATAAAAGAACTATATTAAAAATAAAACTAAATCTATTTAAAAAAAAACTGTCGGGGCCCACATTACATTAGAGCACATGTTATATTGATTTATGTCAAAACATAACATAATCAATATTTTAACACACTATTCCGTCGTGCGATAAAAAAAACACAATATAACGTAAAAACTTTAAAAACAAAATTTATCAAACCATATCATAAACCTTCCGGACTTCAAAGAAGAAATTAAACCAAAATGCATTCACAAATCACGTTACAAAATGGATGACGTGACGTCACCTTTTGTACGCGCGATCAATTATTAAATCTGCCCTATAAATCCATATCGGGTCTGCCAGAGGGTTTTGGGTGCGGTGAGAAAGTGTAACGCGAAAAATCTTTATCAATTCCGCCTTATAAAACTTTGGGTTCAGTTCTTTGCAAGGCGAATGGCCCAAATAAAACACGCGATCCAATCACATTACTCCACGTGGATGGTGGGGACCACTGGTCTTCAAACCAAAACACTCCCGTGCATACAAAAATTGAACCTGTTGTGTATATATAAAACAATGCTCTATTTTCTTTTTAAAAGCTCTGTTTTTTTTAATACAATGCCCGTTTTCAAATGTACAGAGACTGTTTTTCAAATGCAAGACCGGCGCCGAACATGAAGGCTTTGTTTCTTTCAAACTCCTTTTCTTTGAAATGCAAAGGACTGTAAGGGCTCTTCAAAAATTGACTGTTCACTGTATTTGGCAAGCGGCTTTTGACAGGGTTTTGTCAAAACAAATTTGGAAAGCGGCTGGAGTACCTTGTAGTTGAAAGTAACATTTCAACACTCCCCCTTAATTTCAACTACTGGGTTATCAGTCATACCGAGACATTTCCTTAAAAATTCAAAACTCTTCTATCCCAATGGCATGGTCAGAATGTCTGCAAACTGCTCCTGAGTTCTGCAGTGTTCTAAAACTATTTCTCCATTGTTCACCAATTCTTTGATGTAGTGAAACTTTGTGTCAATGTGTTTCGTTCTCTTGTGAAACACATAATTCTTTGATAATTCAATAGCTGAGCTATTGTCACAGTAAATCACTGTACCTTTTTCTTGCTCTTGGCATAAACTTCTCAACATCCTCCTCATCCAAATTGCTTGACACATTGCTGCTGTAGCTACCACATATTTTACCTCTGCTGTAAATAATGCTACAATAGGCTGTTTTTTAGAAGTCCATGAAATGGCTCTTGAACCCATGTGAAAAACATAACCGGATGTGCTTTTCCGATCATCTACACTTCCAACCCAATCATTGTTAGTGTATCCAATTAAATCGGAACTTTCTGAAGTAGTGTATAAAATTACAAACCTTTTAGTACCTTTAACATACCTCATAATTATTTTTGCTGCCTGCCAATGTGCTTCTTTTGGCCTCTCCATGAATCTGGAAATCAAACTAACAACATGCATATTATCCAACTTAGTTGTAGTCAAATACATGAGGCTACCAACTATGCTCTTGTACAAACTAGGATCAAAATCCTTTCTTTTGTCTTCTCTCCTGATTTTTAATCCCATTACTATGGGTGTTATTGCAGCCTTGCTCTAATGCATATTAAATATTTCCAACACTTCATTAACATATTTTTCCTGTGAGATAAAAATTCCATTTTAATTTTTTTCTACTTCTATTCCTAAGAAGTATCTCAACAATCCCATGTCATTCATTTCAAATTCATCTTTCATGACTGTTTTAAAATTTTCAATAAGGTAATCATCATTACTTGTAAAAATTACATCATCAACATACAATACAACAATAAGCATCTTACCATCTTTTTCTTTAATGTATAGGGTGGGTTCTCCCTCACATTTTTCAAATCCATTTTCCAGTAGATATGAATCTATCCTACTGTACCATACTCTTAGTGCTTGCTTTAGCCCATAAAAAGCTTTCTTCAATCTGCACACTTTGTGTTCTTGGCCTTTCTTTTCATAGCCTAAAGGTTGTTCAATGTAAACCTCTTCCATTAACACTCCATTTAGGAATGTTAAATTCACATCCATTTGGTAAACTTTCCACCTGTTTTGTGCTACTATGGACAACACTGCTCTCACGGTTTCCATTCTTGCAACCAGTGCGAAAGTTTCCTCATAGTCTCTCCCATGTTGCTGCTTATACCCTTTGACAACAAGTCTAGCCTTGTGTCTCTCTATTTTTCCTTCAGTATTACTCTTGGTCTTGTAGACCCATTTAACTCCAATGACTTCCTTACCTTTTGGGAGTTCAACCAAATCTCATGTCTTATTTCTTTCTATGGCATTAATCTCCTCATCCATAGCTTCTATCCATTTCCTATCTTTAATAGCTTCCTCAAAATGAATAGGGTCATCAACATGAGAATATAAATCAAACAAAGAGTTCATACCTTCATTTTCTGCCTCTTGTTCATAAATGTCATTTAAATTTCTGACCTTTGTTCCTCTTTCATTTGGTGTACAAGTGCTTGAAGTAGCACTTAAATCTCCTCCTTGTGGTGTGCTTGGAGAAGCACTTTCATTTCTCCTCAAGGGTGTTCCTTGCTGTCCTTGTGTTGGTGCTGCATTTGAGGGATGTATTTCAGCCATCTCTTCATCATCTTCATCATGAGACAAATAGTTTTTAACATTCACTGTTTTCTCTATGCTTCCATCCCAAGCTTCCTCTTCAATAAACTGAACATCTCTTCTCACAATAAACTTCTTGGTGGATGGGTTGTACAACCTGTAAGCTTTGGATTCCTCACTGTATCCAATAAAAATACATTTCTCCCCCTTGTTGTCCAACTTCTTCCTTAGCTAATCTGGAATGTGTGCATAAGCCACACATCCAAAAAATTTCATGTGAGTGACATCTTGCTTTGTCCCACTCCATGCTTCTTCTGGAACTTTGTTCATGACTGCTTTTGTTGGGCACCTATTCAAAATGTATGCTACACAATGTATAGCTTCAACCCAATAATCATTAGGAAAATGATTTTCCTTTAACATACTCCTTACCATATCCATGATTGTACTGCTCTTCCTTTCGAAAAATCCATTTTGCTGTAGAGTTTACCTTGCTGTAAACTGCTTGTGTATGCCACTTTCTCTAAAAAAACGCATAAAATATTTAGATATATATTCACCTCCTCTATTAGTTCTTAGAACTTTGATGTGCAGCCAAATTTGGTTCTCCACAAGTGCTTTGAAATTGCAGAATCTTTCAAACACTTCACTTTTATTTTTCAAAAAGTAAACCCAAGTTTTTCTAGTAAAATCATCAATAAATGTTAGCATATAGTGGTTGCTAGCAAGTGATGGAGTTTGCATTGGTCCACATAAATCTGAGTGGAAAATTTCTAAGGGTGCCTTTGCCCTTATGCTTTTCCCGGATGTAAAACTTTCTTTGTGTTGTTTACCCAAGATACAACCTTCATAAAGGTTGTTCGGTTTCTGTATCAATGGCAAACCTCTTACCATTCCTTTTCTATTCAACAAGTTAATACCTCCAAAGTTGAGATGTCCAAATCTCAAGTTCCATAACCAATTCTCATCTTTAGCTTCTCTTTGGAAAGCCTCTTGTGTCACTGCTACCATTTCTTCTCCATTTTTCAAATCTGCTCTCATCCTGAGAGGGAACATCCTATTCCTTGTCATGTTCACTTCAGTAATACATTGTTTGCTTGGTGGTTTAACCATGATGGTGCATACATCATCTTCAAAAAAGACATTGTACCCCTTTTGAACAAACTGTCCAATACTTAAGAGGCTACATTTCATTCCAGGAACATAATAAACATATGCTATGGATTTCTTTTCTCCTTTTCTTGTTAAAACATTTACATATCCTTTTCCCATAACAGAGACTTTACTATCTGTTCCTAATGTGACTTGTGACTTCACATTCTCATCTAACATAGAAAACATGGCTATGTTTCCTATCATATGGTTATTGCAACCTGAGTCTAGAAACCATAAATATTCACTCTTTTCCTCAGCCATATTACAAGCTAATTTTTTTTTATCTTGGTTGATATTTTCTCTAGTGAAATTTGCACTAGTTCTATTACCCATGTCATGCTGCTTCTTCCTACATTCATTTGCATAATGCCCATATTTTTTACAATAATGACATTGGACATTGGATTTGTCATACCTTTGTCCATGAGCATGTTGTTGTCCACCTTGCTGGATGTTTCTTTGGCCTTGGTTCTGATTTGGATTGTTGCCCCTTCCTTGAGCATTTGCTGGACTGTTTCTTCCATCTCTGTTTTGGCTTCTGCCTCTTCCTCTCTTGTTTCCTCTGCCTTGACCTCTTCCTCTTCCAAAAGACATTTGGGTCTTAAAGGCATGCTCCAGAGATGAGTTTTCATTTCTACCCAATCTCTGCTCATGTGTCATCAGTGATGCATATAGCTCATCAACTGAAAAGTTTATGAGATCCTTAGTCTCTTCTATGGTGGTGACAATCACATCAAACCTTGAGAGTAGGCTCCTCAATAGTTTCTCCACAATCCTCCTTTCTTCAAGTGTCTCTCCATGAGACCTTATCTGTGTGACCATTCCAATCACATGTGTGAATAATGAGTCAATGTTATCTGACTCCTTCATGCAGAGAGTCTCAAAATCTCTCCTCAGCAATTGTAGTTTTGTTGTCTTCACTTTCTCCATGCCTTGGTAGGTTGTCTTGAGAGTTACCCATGCTTCTTTGGATCTCTTAGCTGCTGCTATCCTTGGAAACACACTCTCATGCACTGCTTGATACAAATAGAAGAGGGATTTAGAGTCCTTCTTCTTATTTCTTTTCAATAAGTCCTTCTCTTCCTGAGTTAAGGCATTAAAATAATTTTCATCCACTGGTTCTTCAAAACCATCCTCAACAAGTTCCCATAGGTCCTGAGAGGCAAACAAGGCTCTCATAGTTATTGCCCAATAATCATAGTTTTTCCCATTAAATTGTGGGAGCTGAGCATTACCAATACTCATGCTAGTGCTGGCTCCAGCCATCTTGCACTCTAACTATGCTTCAAACACTTGACTGTGTTTTTAATTTAAACTGACTATCTTCAACAGTAACACAAAATAAATTGTCTTGAGAATACCTTGGGTTCTTTTTTACTGAGCCTTCACTCTGCTGGAGAAGCTGTTGCAACAAAGAAATCCCTCCTTCAGCTTATTTGACACCTTCAAAGAGCCTGGACTAGCTTCGATACCATGTTGTAATTTATGAACAAACTCAGAGAGAAAAATGCTCTCCTTTGAACACAGAGAAAATAAAATTTTTGCTTCACAGGGACAGACTTTCACACTTTAAAACTTCTATTCATTAACCATAAAAACTATTACAAAATATTCCTCCTCAGAGGGATTACAAAAGCTGGACTGCTACACAAACAAAGTGCCAGAAGTTTAACTCTCGGTTTTCTCAAAATCACACTGCTGTGTGTTTTTACAATACTCTGTCTCTCTATCTAAAACAAAATACACACTCTGTTCTTTTTTCAAAAACAATGCACTGCTGTGCCAAAAAAAAATACACTGTCTTTTACACTGCTGTGTCTATATATAAAAAAAAATTACAAAGGCTCTCAGGCCTTTTATGTGGCGCAACACATATTAAACATAAAAGAACTATATTAAAAAGAAAACTAAATCTATTTAAAAAAAAACCTGTTGGGGCCCACATTACATTAGAGCACATGTTATATTGATTTATGTTATAACATAACATAATCAATAGTTTAACACACTATTCTGTCACGCGATAAACAAAACACAATATAATGTAAAAATGTTAAAAACAAAACGTATCAAACCATACCATAAACCTTCCGGACTTCAACGAAGAAATTAAACCAAAATGCATTCACAAATCGCTTTAAAAAATGGATGACCTGATGTCACCTTTTGTGCGCACGATCAATTATAAAATCCACCCTATAAATCCATATCGGGTCCGCCAGAGGGTTTTGGGTACGGTGAGAAAGTGTAACGTGAAAACTCTATCAATTCTGCCTTATAAAACTTTAGGTCCTGTTCTTTGCAATGTGAATGGCCTAAAAAAAACACGCGATCCAATCACATTACTCCACGTGGATGGCAGGGACCACTAGTCTTCAAACCAAAACACTCCCGCGCATACAAAAATTGACCCTATTGTGTATATATAAAACAATGCTCTGTTTTCTTTTTATAAGCTCTATTTTATTTAATACAACGCTCTGTTTTCAAATGTACAGAGACTGTTTTTAAAATGAAAGACCAGCGCTGAAAATGAAGGCTCTATTTCTTTCAAACTCCTTTTCTTTGAAATGCAAAGGACTGTAAGGGCTCTTCAAAAATTGACTGTTCACTGTATTTGGCAAGCGGCTTTTGACAGGGTTTTTTCAAAACAAATTTGGAAAGTGGCTGGAGTACCTTGCAGTTGAAAGTAACATTTCAACAACGATGAAACACAGAAGAGAAGAGAAAAATCGAGTGGTAGAAAGGAGGATGTGTGCTGAGTGTTGGAGGCTATTGAGCTTCTTATATAGGATATTTCAATCCAAGTTGAAAAGGCTTTGTCTTCTCCTCTCAAGGAAGCCTTGGTCTGCGTGACAACTCAAATGAGGAGGATGTGTAAGGTAGCGTGTTGACTTGGTCAATTTTTGCGTGCAAGAATCAGAGAGGGAAGATGCGTCGAAGGGGTCCAATCTGCACAAAATTTGAAACCTATGCACCCCACCAAGATGTCCTGACAAAAAGCTCTTATCCACTTTAGTGAAAGAGAGCATGTTATCCACGATCTCAGAATTTCACATTTTAACTCTTAACACGCATGTCGAACAATCTACGGCACTTTTAATTTTCAAGTTCCTTCTGTGTTCTTTTATTGTTGTTTTTAATCAGCTGTAAACATTAAAGGAATAAACAATTTGTCTATGTTTATTGGTGGTATTAGTGTACTCTTATCAGTTATCAGGGTTGCAAAAAAATTTCTTGAACTTAAACTTCTCATTTATTTCCTTACAAGTAGCTTGAGAGCACTATGGTTGTAAAATTGGGTGCATGTAACGCCCCCTCTTTGACCTCTTTCATTTTACAACATGATAGTTAATATGGTACATAATCCCATCCTAAAACATATGTATTGTATAATGATGAATTGTCAATTAAAGTTTAGGGGTGACTCTTCTACTCTGAGCCTTGCCGTCTCATCATAGTGTTAAATAATGGAGGATGAGAGAGACATCTATTTTGACTCAACGTCTCATTTAATGATTTTGTTTGATTCGCTGAGTTTTAAAAAAAAATCTAAAATGGACAAAATGTAAAATCGCGAGGCCGATGTGTTTGATTACTGTCATGTGCCCTCTTTGCATACGTGAAAATTGACTTAATAGTTTTGACAGTTGTATCGCATATGTGATCATGTATTTCACATTTTATTGTACGTAACTTGAAATTTTATGCACTTCTGCATTCCATCCATCCATAATTGTCGAAGTGGTCTTTGGCCTGCTTGTATTGATTTTGCCTCGATTTGGTAATTTCGTTAATCGTTTCAATGAGCTGGAGCCAAAAATGCTGATGTTTACGCTCTACCTTATGCTTTGAGCTAATCCACACTATGGATAAATATCTTTTGGCCGATAGGTCTATTTTTTTGAATTATTACACTTTTGGGTTTCGTCAATATTTGTGAATGTGAATTGCATTTGACATTTGTCTAATAATTTGAACTCTAATCTAAGCTTGACACTTGGTTGCTGTATCACAATTGGGTTTTGGTATATTTCCCTGAGTTGCTCTGAACCTATTGTTTCACCCACTACATTTTAACAACCACAATTAGTATTATCCACGCACTATTATCCAGATAAATTCAGAGAAATGAAAAGGTTTAGCTCCACCGAAGAGGGGATGATAAAAAGACCGATCTTTGTTGAAATATTCAATGCCCTAAAAATGATCCAGAACAAGGATGATGGCTTCCTCTTGCAATATTTTCAGCCCTGTAAAGGCTATATCGAACACCGTTGCGATTGATTTATTGCGAGCCCTAAGGCCATTAGGGTTTCTCCTGTAAATATATACACATTTTATTTTATTTTCTGGTTAGGGCTCTTTTCTGAGTCACTCTTGATGCTACTTGTAACTAAATGTAGGAAGAGTTCAGTTTCCCATACGGCCATGACTCTCTCCATACAATTATACAACTTGTTTGGTTGTCTTTTTAATGTAAATATCTGCTCTCCAAGATATTGAAAATTTTCCTTTTTTCCCTTTTAATAGAGTTTTTTTCTCTGAGAGTAAGAGCAAAGGAATTTTAGGAATTTTAGGTCTTGCTTGCTGTTCGAATGATACTAGTAAGTGTCTTTTTAATATAAATATCTGCTCTCTAAGATATAGAGAATTTTCCTTTTTTCCCTTTTAATAGAGTTATTTTTCTAAGAGTAAGCACAAAGGAATTTTAGGAATTTTAGGGCATGTTTGTTGTTTGAATAATACAAGTAAGTAAATCTCAGTGGAATTTATTTATCTCCTCTTGGCCTTAATCGGCCGTTATTTTTTGTTGCTTCGATCATTTATACTTTTTGTGCTGCGATGGGGATCAGATGAAACAGGAATACAAGATGTTGAAATGTTAACTTCAATTGCTCTGCACAAACGTCGCTTTTTAATTTTGTTTCAACAATTTCTGTCAAAGGCCGCTTGCTATTTCTGTTGAACAATCAATTCGAGGTTTAAAAACCCTTACAACCTTTTGGAAACAGAGTTCCCCTGTACGCATCAAAGTTTTGTTTTAAAGTTTAATTTGGGCCATGCAGCAGCCGGTCCTACCGCCAGCACATTGGAGACGTGGACCAATCAACGCTTTTCGCGTTGGTTTGGTGCCTACATCAGCAAGCTAAAATCGGACCCGAAAACGTTTTATAAAATGCGCCCTAAAGTTTTCGCATTAAAATTTGGCCTGATGTTAGCATCAAATTTTGTTACGCGAAGATTTTTATTAAATCCGGCATATAACCTGTTTGGAATCCGCGGGCCCCAGCGTTGGCCAATCAAATGGATATCGCGCAGACTTTGGGGTTGGTGACGTCACAAGGTTTTGTGACGCGAATTTTTCAATGCAATTTGGTTCAATATGATTTGAAGTCTGGGCGGAAGGTTAGTTTCATATTTTGTTATAAGTTTTATGTTATATTGTTTTTCACATCGCGCAATGAAACTATGTTATAAACTTTGGGTTATATGTATAACGAATATAATACACATATATATATATTATAAATTACAGTTATATAAATACATATATATATATATATATATATATATATATATATATATATATATATATATATATATATATATATATATATATATATATATATATATATATATATATATATACATATATATACACGTATATGTATATATATATATATATATATATCTGTGTGTGTGTGTGTTTTAACATATATCATGTTGCGCCATTGTATTGTGGGCCCGGAACATACGTAGTTTATTTTATTTATTTTTTAGTTTTTTGTTGGTTAATATATGTGCTACGCCACATATGTAAAAAATCTCGAATGCTAATGTTATACAGAACAGTGTGTTGAAAAAAAAGACAGAGAGGCCGCAGGCCTAGAAACAAAGAAGACAGAGTTTTGTAAAAGCACATACAGTGTGCAATTTTCTGTAAGAGAGACAAAGTGTTCTCTAGCATTGCGTTTTGTAGCAGTCACTTTGTAAATCCCACTTCAGTGGAAGAATCATTTTGTAATAGTTTTTCAGTTAATGAAATAGGATCAATTTGTGTCAACTTTGTCTATCAGTGAGAAATTTTTTTTATTCTCTGTGTTTAAAGGAGAGTATTATTCTCTCAGTGTTTGTTCTGGAATTATCATAAATTCCAACATGGTATCAGAGCTATTCAAGGCTCTTTGAAGGTGTCAAAGAAGCTGAAGGAAGGATTTTTTTCTGCAGTAGTTTCTCCAACAGTGTGAAGGCTCAGCTAAAATCCAAGGTATTTCTCAAAACAGAGTTTGTGTTACTGTTTGAAGATAGTCAGTTTATTTAAAAATCACAGTCAAGATTTAAAGCATAGTTCAGAGTGCTAGGCATGGCAGAAGCCAGCACAAGCATGAGTATTGGAAATGCTCAGCTCCCACAGTTCAATGGGAAGAACTATGATTATTGGGCAATCACCTTGAGTCTAGCCCTGTTTTCCTCTCAAGACTTATGGGATCTTGTTGAAGATGGTTTTGAAGAACCAGTAGATGAACAAAAGTTTAATGCCTTGACACAGACATAGAAAGATTTGTTGAAAAGCAATAGGAAGAAGGACTCAAAAACCCTCTTCTATCTCTATCAAGCAGTACATGAGAGCGTGTTTCCAAGGATAGAAATAGCTAAGAAATCCAAGGATGTATGGGATACTCTCAAGACAGCCTATCAAGCTATGGAGAAGGCGAAGACAATAAAGCTACAATTGCTGAGGATAGATTTTGAGACTCTCTGCATGAAAGAGTCTAATAACATAGACTCATTCTTCACACATGTGATTGGGATGGTCACACAGATAAGATCTCATGGAGAAACACTTGAAGAAAGAAGGATAGTGGAGAAAGTTTTGAGGAGCTTACCCTCAAGGTTTGATGTCATAGTCACAACCATAGAAGAGACAAAGAATCTCTCAAATTTTTCAGTTGATGAGCTTCATGCATCATTGATGACACATGAACAAAGATTGGGTAGAAATGAAAACTCATCTTTGGAGCATGCCTTCAAGACTCAAATGTACTTTGGAAGAGGAAGAGGTCAAGGCAGAGGAAACAACAGAGGAAAAGGTAGAGACAGAAGCCAAAACAGAGGAGGAAGAAACAACCCTGCAAATACTCAAGGAAGGGGCAACAATCAAAATCAGAACCAAGGCCAATGAAGAAGCCAGCAAGGTGGACAACAACATGCTCATGGACAAAGGTATGACAAATCCAATGTCCAGTGTCATTATTGCAAAAAATATGGGCATTATGCCAATGAATGTAGGAAGAAGCAGAATGACATGGGTAATAGACCTAGTGCCAATTTTACTAGAGAAAATATCAGCCAAGATAAATTGTTTTTAGCATGTAATATGGCTTAGGAAAAGAGTGAAGATTTATGGTTTCTAGATTCAGGATGTAGCAACCATATGATAGGAAACATTGTTATGTTTTCTATGTTAGATGAAAATGTGAAGTCTCAAGTCACATTGGGAACAAACAGTAAGGTTTCTATCACAGGAAAAGGCATAGTAAATGTCTTGAAAAAGAAAGGAGAAAATAAGAGCATATCTGATGTATATTATGTACCAGGTATGAAATGTAATTTGTTAAGCATTGGACAGCTCATCCAAAAGGGCTACAATGTTTTCTTTGAAGATGATGTATGCACCATAATGGATAAACCACCAAGCAAACAATGTATTGTTGAAATAAGGATGACAAGGAACAGAATGTTCCCTCTCAGGATGAGGGCAGATTTGAATAAAGGAGAAGAAATGGAAGCAGTGACACAAGAGACTTTCCAAAGTGAAGCAAAGGATGAAAACTGGTTATGGCATTTGAGATTTGGACATCTCAAATTTGGAGTTCTTAATTTGTTACATAGGAAAGGAATGGTAAGAGGATTACCATTGATTGAGAAACCGGACAACCTATGTGAAGGTTGTATTTTGGGTAAACAACACAGAGAAATTTTTCCATCAGGAAAAAGCATAAGGGCAAAGGCACCCTTAGAAATTGTCCATTCAAATTTTTGTGGACCAATGCAAACACCATCACTTGCAAACAACCATTATATACTGACTTTTATTGATGATTTCACAAGGAAAACTCAGGTTTATTTCTTGAAATATAAAAGTGAAGTGTTTGAAAATTTCTGCAATTTTAAGGCACTTGTTGAGAACCAAAGTGGGCAGCATATCAAGATCTTAAGGACTGATAGAGGAGGTGAGTATATCTCTAAATAATTTCTGTGTTTTTGTAGAGAAAATGACATACACAAGCAATTTACAGCAAGGTACACACCACAACAAAATGGAGTTGCTAAAAGGAAAAATAGGACCATCATGGATATGTTAAGGAGTATGCTGAAGGAAAAAAAATTTCCAAATGATTATTGGGCTGAAGCTGTACATTGTGTAGCATATGTATTAAATATATGCCCAACAAAAGTAGTGATGAATAGAGTTTTGGAAGAAGCATGGAGTGGGATAAATCAAGGTGTCACCCACATGAAAGTTTTTGGTTGTGTGGCTTATGCACGCATTCCAGATCAGCTAAGGAAGAAGTTGGACCGCAAGGGGGAGAAGTGTATTTTTATTGGATACAATGAGGAATCCAAAGCTTATAGGTTGTATAACCATCCACCAAGAAATTTATTGTGAGTAGAGATGTTCAATTCATTGAAGAAGAAGCTTGGGATGGAAGTATTGAGCAAATAGTCGATGTAAAGATTTGTTTGTCTCATGATGAAAATGAGGATGATATGGCTAAAATACATCCATCATTAGCACCACTACCTCCACCAACACAAGGACAACAAGGCACACCACAAGCTGGAGTAAGAACACCCTTGAGAAATAATGAGAGTGCCTCTCCAAGCACACCACAAGGAGCAGATTTGAGTGCTTCTTCAATCACATGTACACCAAATGAAAGAGGAACAAGATTCAGAAATTTGAATGATATTTATGAGCAAGAGGCAGAAAATGAAGGTATGAACTTTTTTTTTTCTTTATATTGTCATGTTGATGATCCTATTCATTTTGAAGAAGCTATAAAAGATAAGAAATGGATAGATGCTATGGATGAAGAAATTAATGCCATAGATAGAAATAAAACATGGGATTTGGTTGAACTCCCAAAAGGTAAGGAAGTCATTGAAGTGAAATGGGTCTACAAGACCAAAAGAAATGTTGAAGGTAATATTGAAAGGCACAAGGCCAAACTTGTTGTCAAAGGATATAAGCAACAACATGGAAGAGATTATGAGGAAACATTTGCACCGGTTGCAAGAATGGAAATAGCGAGAGCAGTGTTGTCTATAGCAGCACAACACAAATGGAATGTTTACCAAATGGATGTAAAATTAGCATTCCTAAATGGAGTATTGATGGAAGACATTTATGTTGAAAAACCTCTAGGATATGAGAAAAAGGGCCAAGAACACAAAGTTTGCAGATTGAAGAAATCTCTTTATGGGTTGAAACAAGCACCAAGAGCATGGTACAGTAGGATAGATTCCTATCTACTGGAAAATGGGTTTGAAAAGTGTGAAGGAGAACCCACATTATACATCAAGGAGAAAGATGGTAAGATGCTAATTTTTGTTTTATATGTTGATGATGTGATCTTCGTAGGTAATGATGATTACCTCATTGAAAACTTTAAAAAGGTCATGAAGGATGAATTTGAAATGACTGATATGGGTTTGATGAAATACTTCTTAGGAATAGAAGTAGAGCAAAATGAAAATAAGATTTTTATTTCTCAAGCTAAATATGTAACTGAAGTTTTGGAAAGATTTAACATGCAGGATTGCAAGGCAACAATTACACCCACAGTAATGGGATTGAAACTCAGCAAAGAGGACAACAACAAGGATTTTGATCCTAGCTTGTACAAGAGCATAGTTGGTAGCCTCATGTATTTGACTGCAACTAGGCCTGATATTATGCATGTTGTTAGTTTGATTTCCAGATTCATGGAGAGGCCAAAAGAAGCACATTGGCAAGTAGCAAAAAGAATTCTGAGGTATGTGAAAGGAACAAAGAGGTATGGTATTTTGTATACTACTTCAGAAAATTCTGAGTTGATTGAATACACTGACAGTAATTGGGCTGGAAGTGTAGATGACCAGAAAAGTACATTTGGTTATTTTTTTCATATGGGTTCAGGAGCTATTTCATGGTGACGCAAGCCTAGAGCTTGCCATACCCAGGATCATCAAATAACCATGCTTCAAAGAATGCATACTCAGCAAATTCCCAAATTAAAACATCAATCACTGGCAAATTCATCTTTCTCCCATTTCAATGCAGAAGCTTTCTTTCATATTTATGGTTATAAAACCCTTCCACAATAATCATTTCTCAAACATCAAATTATTTATCAATCAGATTTTAAATGCTTCATAACACCAGAACTATGCCTTAAGTCCCTCATTTATTTTATCACCAAGACCCTAGTGTTTATACACCATCACAAATTCTTCCCCGCGTGTGTTGATTCAGTTTAAATGTTGCCCTGAGTTATCATAACAATTTAACAAAGTTATTTAAAACCCCACCTGGGAAGTCAACCAACTAAATTGCGCCCTTCAATTTGCCACAGTCTTCATTATTATCATAATGGAACTCATTCAAGATTCTATTATGAAGCCCAACTCAAATCTTCATATAAAAATTTATACAAAAGTATAGCTCCATGTTTGCACACTTTCATACCATCATTCATATGATCATTCAATTCAAACCCATGCGCCTTTTCAAATTTCATTCACAATCAAACTTTAATCAAACAAATGCGCCTATGGACAAGTGAGATTTGAACTTGACCATAATACCCAACATTCTACTTCATATTCAAAATATCCAGAATTCAATTTCAATTCTCATTAAATTCAGTTCTTACCTTGACCGAATCCATCTCTAAATTTCATATTAACTTCTGGGTAAGTTGAAGATCGCCCTTAGCAATTCCTGAATTGTTTTCACAATTCATCTTCTGTCATATCGATTTCAGGCTTTGTTTGAAATCGAATGTTATCCGGAATTTACAACGTACTTACCAGTTCTGCGTCCATTTATTCCAACGCTTTTACCATATCATTTCATTCACATATATATCTACGCTCTCTCTGCAAGCTGCATGGAAAGTCAAATGTCAATTTCATAAGACAAATTACACTCGAGCCAAAACTGTCTTTTTTTTTAATACAACGCAGCAAGAAATCTTCAATTATTCTGCCCTTGTCAGATTTCACTGAAGCGATCCTGGCAATTCGTTTTCTATCCTGAGAAGAGAAAATCTGGCTCAACAGCATTTGCTCACAGGTTGTTTTCATAAATCACTTCCATTAATCGACCCACTGGTCTTCTGCGCCTCCACAAAGAATAATCTTGCAACGGTCACCACTTCTGCCTCCGGTTGTCAACATTCCACTCCAATTCACCAATCGATTTCACCATAAAAACTTTTGGATGTAACCTCAATCTCAAACACTGCAAAGTAGACCGAATTTCATTTGTGTTTCTGTTCCACTCATTGAAGCAAACCTGCGCCTTACAAGCTGCAGATTAAACACTTAATCGAATTTACCAGTTAACAATTATACTATAGCGCCTCCAAACTCTGATAATATCGATCCTCTTACATATTGAATTCAGTTTTACATAAGACTATTCCTGCAATCAGTTCATTGCATCAACGCATTCACTGTCAATTGAACACACAGTTCTTTATATCGAACTCCCTTTGATTGATTATAAGCTTATGATTTTTATATTTACTGGGCGCTCTCAACGCACTAACGAATAGCAATTTCTGCTATCGACCCTCAGGATTACACAAGCTTGACACTGCAGACTTAAAATGTATTAAAACGATGGTGCTTTCCTCTTTTCATCGAATTTAGATCGATATAACAAGATCATTCATGCATAGATAAAAATTGTTATATTAATCCCTTTTTAGCTTGGACACATAAATTGATCTCACAATTTCTTTCATTGCAGGTTTCCTTTGGTCGATTTTCCAACATTTAACCAGAAATAACTATAACTTTCACAACCAATCACCAAATGTATATATATAATCTGAGATCAAAACAAGATTACTTACAACTTTATTTGGCCTGATATTCCAGATTGATGGCCCTTACAATTTACCAAAGGCTTACAGCCTTGGTTGTTCCAAACCAGCTCTTTACTTCTCTCACTATTCTCAATGTTCTTTTCTCTCAAAACCCATTCCTATTTATACAATTTTAAAAATAATTTAATTAAATGCTCAATCCCTTCAATTCCTCAACAAACCCCTAAATCTCTCAACATCCCTAAAGGATAGCTCTTTATCCCTAAAATCCTTCAACTAATTAAATTCCCTCATATCTTTTATTAAATAAAAATATATTTACAAAAATTCTCACCTTCTCCTATTTTATTCAAATTAATTAATAAAATATTAAAAATCATCACACCCCATTTTTACAATTTAATATTATCACACCCCATATTTACAAATGGAGAAAAAGGGTCTTGATGCTCCTGCATCAGACTCCCCATGTAAGAAAATTCATGACCACCTGGTCATAAGTCTGGATATTTCCTCCTGGATCCCAAATTTTATTTTGTAATCTTTCTGTGCTTGTCGATTGCTTTACTACTGTTTTCATCTGCTGTTGTCTTCCAGGTTTCCATATTTTGTGTTGTAGTGCTCCACTTGCTCTGCTCTTGCAATCTTTCACTGTCATTCTCTTGTTGTCGCTCCTTTTCTTTCTTTCAGCTGTCTTTCTCTGGGACGTCTTTATCATTAACCTCCTTATCAACTCAATTTCTCTGTCCAGTATGTCCTCTGTCTGCTGATTGTTTCCATCTCTTGATTGCTGAACTGTCATTCTTGCCTGTTCTCCATTTGTTTTGATTACCTTTTCTGCTGCTGCTACTATAAATGTTGCCTCACATGTTGCTCTAGCTGTCATTATGAATGTTGCGGCCTCCCAATCTTCCTTTCCCTCTGCAACATTCCTTTGCTCGTCACCCGCAACTTCTTCCTGATTATCATTTATGACAGCCGCTTTGTCATCCTTCTTCAGCAATCTGTCCTGGACATTCATCCTCTGTTCTTCCAATTTCCTCCTTTGAAAGTCTAATTCTCGATATAACTCAATGATTTTACTCGGAGTGGACCTTGGAAATTTTACACGATCTTCCATTTCCTCACATGGTCTTTCTTCTGCTAAATCTTCCTTAACATCCTTCAGTAGATGTTCGTCCTCTTTTCCCAAACCTGCAATCACACACAAATCATTAGTTTTAAAATCACAAGACCTTACGGTCTTATTTGATGCTTCAGTCATCAAGTCCTCGGGCTGCTTCGAATCATTCATATGATTCAACTCCTCTAGCTCTTCATCACTTTCAAAAAGTAATGGTCCACTCTCTGGGTAACATATCGAAACATCTTCTTCAGCATCTTCCTTTTGCTGTAGCTCAACTGTTTCGATCTTCTCTATCCTCTGTCTGGCATCAATAACCTGTTCAAGTTCCCTTAGTTCCTTTATCAACTGCATATTTACCTAATGATTCCACTTCTCTTGTAGTCTCTGCCACTTCAGATTCTTTCTCATAACATAACCATGCTTTTGGTCTTCCTCATTTCTTTGCAACATCTCCATTAACACCTCAAGCTGAACTGCTATTTCAGCCTTCTCCCTTTCATATTCCTCTTTTCTTAACTGTCTCTGTATGCCAACTTCCTTGGCATCCTTTCCCTTTTGTCTTCTGCTGTGGTTTATTTCAGAACCTCTGTGACGACTGTCACTAGTCATCATCATTTCCATCTCTATGAGTCCCTCACTCACTTTTCTATGAGTTACACTAAAGCCTCTTCAGCAGCAAGTCCTGTCCTGCCGCCACTTACCTCACTAAGCTCTCCTCACTCAGTCTTTTGGCAAGCAATTGGTTCTCTCTCTGGAACCTCCTTTGAGCACTTCTCTTTGCTCTTCCTGGCTTCAACTCATCTGCCTGTTCACAACTGTCTTCCTTATCCAATCTCTATTGGATTTTCTCAAGGTTCTGCCACCTCTATGTTTTCACCTAGAAACTTTCACCAGCTTCCTTTACCTGTTAGCAATTGCCTTTTGGGAGTTGCAATAATATTTCAATGCAAAGACTATAATACTCTATTCTTCAAAAACATATCATCTTACCTCCAAGATCTCGTCTGATCTTGTCTTTCCATTACCTTCGGAATCTCACCACTCCTGCAATCTGTTTCAGCAAATCTTTATGCTTCCTCTGTACAATTTCTCGACATTCAACTACTGTCAATCAGATTTTTTTTTAAAATCTGATTCTCTCTTCCAATCTTCTGGCTTGATCTGGCAAACTTTAGCTGTCAGCAATAATTCATTCTTTGCTGAGTTTCTTCTTTGCTGCAATCATCAATCCTCAATCCATTTCTTGTCAGTAAAACCCAATTCAAAATTAACCAAACACAATACCTGCACGATCCAAGTGATTTTCCATTCCCCAACATCGCTGTAGATTCTTTCTGTCTCTGCAATCTCTGCTTAATTCTGCTTTGCCTGTTTCTAAGAACTTAATTGTTCTTCTCCATTCTTCCAGCTGTACTCTGGTTGTCAGATTATGATCTAATCTCCTTTACCTGCATTCTGTTCACTTGCAATTGTATATGCTGCATATCAGATTTAAAATCTGATCTTCATCATTCAGAAAATAAACATTTCAACAGAGCATTCGGCTCTGATACCAAAAATGACGCAAGCCTAGAGCTTGCCATACCCAGGATCATCAAATAACCATGCTTCAAAGAATGCATACTCAGCAAATTCCCAAATTAAAACATCAATCACTGGCAAATTCATCTTTCTCCCATTTCAACATGCAGAAGCTTTCTTTCATATTTATGGTTATAAAACCCTTCCACAATAATCATTTCTCAAACATCAAATTATTTATCAATCAGATTTTAAATGCTTCATAACACCAGAACTATGCCTTAAGTCCCTCATTTATTTTATCACCAACATTCCTCATGTGTTTATACACCATCACAAATTCTTCCTGCATGTGTTGGATTCAGTTAAATGCGTCCTTGAGTTATCATAACAATTTAACAAAGTTATTTAAACCCCAATTTGGAAGTCAACCAACTAAATTGCGCCCTTCAATTTGCCACAGTCTTCATTATTATCATAATGGAACTCATTCAAGATTCTATTATGAAGCCCAACTCAAATCTTCATATAAAACTTTATACAAAAGTATAACTCCATGTTTGCACACTTTCATACCATCATTCATATGATCATTCAATTCAAACCCATGCGCCTTTTCAAATTTCATTCACAATCAAACTTTAATCAAACAAATGTGCCTATGGACAAGTGAGATTCAAACTTGACCATAATACCCAGCATTCTACTTCATATTCAAAATATCCAGAATTCAATTTCAATTCTCATTAAATTCAGTTCATACCTTGACCGAATCCATCTCTAAATTTCATATTAACTTCTGGGTAAGTTGAAGATCGCCCTTAGCAATTCCTAAATTGTTTTCACAATTCATCTTCTGTCATATCGATTTCAGGATTTGTTTGAAATCGAATGTTATCCGGAATTTACAACGTACTTACCAGTTCTGCGTCCATTTATTCCAACGCTTTTACCATATAATTTCATTCACATATATATCTACGCTCTCTCTGCAAGCTGCATGGAAAGTCAAATGTTAATTTCATAAGACAAATTACACTCGAGCCAAAACTGTCTTATTTTTAATACAACACAGCAAGAAATCTTCAATTATTCTGCCCTTGTCAGATTTCACTGAAGCGATCCTGGCAATTCGTTTTCTATCCTGAGAAGAGAAAATCTGGCTCAACAGCATTTGCTCACAGGTTGTTTTCATAAATCACTTCCATTAATCGACCCACTGGTCTTCTGCGCCTCCACAAAGAATAATCTTGCAACGTTCACCGCTTCTGCCTCCGGTTGTCAACATTCCACTCCAATTCACCAATCGATTTCACCATAAAAACCTCTGGATGTAACCTCAAGCTCAAACACTGCAAAGTAGACCGAATTTCATTTGTGTTTCTGTTCCACTCATTGAAGCAAACCTGCGCCTTACAAGCTGCAGATTAAACACTTAATCGAATTTACCAGTTAACAATTATACTATAGCGCCTCCAAACTCTGATAATATCGATCCTCTTACATATTGAATTTAGTTTTACATAAGACTATTCCTGCAATCAGTTCATTGCATCAACGCATTCACTGTCAATTGAACACACAGTTCTTTAAATCGAACTCCCTTTGATTGATTATAAGCTTATGATTTTTATATTTACTGGGCGCTCTCAACGCACTAACGAATAGCAATTTCTGCTATCGACCCTCAGGATTACACAAGCTTGACACTGCAGACTTAAAATGTATTAAAACGCTGGTGCTTTCCTCTTTTCATCGAATTCAGATCGATATAACAAGATCATTCATGCACATATAACAATTGTTATATTAATCCCTTTTTAGCTTGGACACATAAATTGATCTCACAATTTCTTTCATTGCAGGTTTCCTTTGGTCGATTTTCCAACATTTAACCAGAAATAACTATAACTTTCACAACCAATCACCAAATGTATATATATAATCTGAGATCAAAACAAGATTACTTACAACTTTATTTGGCCTGATATTCCAGATTGATGGCCCTTACAATTTACCAAAGGCTTACAGCCTTGGTTGTTCCAAACCAGCTCTTTACTTCTCTCACTATTCTCAATGTTCTTTTCTCTCAAAACCCATTCCTATTTATACAATTTTAAAAATCATTTAATTAAATGCTCAATCCCTTCAATTCCTCAACAAACCCCTAAATCTATCAACATCCCTAAAGGATAGCTCTTTATCCCTAAAATCCTTCAACTAATTAAATTCCCTCATATCTTTTATTAAATAAAAAGATATTTACAAAAATTCTCACCTTCTCCTATTTTATTCAAATTAATTAATAAAATATTAAAAATTATCACACCCCATTTTTACAATTTAATATTATCACACCCCATATTTACAAATGGAGAAAAAGGGTCTTGATGCTCCTGCATCACATGGGTTTCTAAAAAACAACCTATTGTAGCATTGTCTATAGCAGAGGTAGAGTATGTGGCAGCTAAAGCAGTAGCATGTCAAGCAGTGTGGATGAGAAGAATGTTGAGGAGTTTATGTCAAGAACAGGTAAAAGGCACAGTGATTTATTGTGACAATAGCTCAGCCATAGCATTGTCAAAGAATTATGCGTTTCACAAAAGTACAAAGCACATAGATGCTAAGTTTCACTACATCAGGGAGCTAATGAACAATGGAGAAATTATTTTAAAACATTGCAGAACTCAGGAGCAATTTGTAGATATACTGAAAAAGCCATTGGGGCAGAAAAGTTTTGAATATTTGAGGAAATGCATGGGTATGACAGCAGTTGAACTTAAGGGGGAGTGTTGAAATGTTAACTTCTACTGTTTCGCACAAATGCCACTTTCTAATTTTTTTTCAGCAATTTTTGTCAAACGTCGCTTGCTATTTCTATTGAACAGTCAATTCGAGGTTTAAAAACCCTTACAACCTTTTGGAAATAGAACTCCTGTGTACGTGGAAACTTTTTGTTTTAAAGTTTAATTTGGGCCATGTAGCAGCCAGTCCCACCACTGGCACACTGGAGACGTGGACCAATCAATGCTTTTCACGTTGGTTTGGTGCCTACGTCAGCAAGCTAGAAATCGGACCCGGAAGCGTTTTATAAAATGCGCCCTAAAGTTTTCGCGTTACAATTTGGCCTGACGTCAACATCAACTGTTGTTACGCGAAGTTTTTTATTAAATTCGGCATATAACCTGGTTGGAATTCGTGGGCCCCAGTGCTGGCCAATCAAATGGCTATAGCGTGGACTTTCGGGTTAGTGACGTCACAAGGTTTTGTGATGCGAATTTTTCAATGCGATTTGGTTCAATATGATTTGAAGTCTGGGCGGAAGGTTAGTTTCATATTTTGTTATAAGTTTTTATATTGTTTTTCATATCGCGCAATTAAACTATGTTATAAACTTTGGGTTATATGTATAACGAATATAATACACATATATATTATAAACTTTGCGAGTTATAATATATATATATATATATATATATATATATATATATATATATCTGTGTGTGTGTGTGTGTGTGTGTGTGTGTGTGTGTGTTTTAACATATATCATGTTGCGCCATTGTATTGTGGGCCCAAAAGGCATACATAGTTTATTTTATTTATTTTTTAGGTTTTTGTTGGTTAATATATGTGATGTGCCACATATGTAAAAAAGCCCAAATGCTAATGTTATACACAACAGTGTGTTGAAAAAAAAGACAGAGAGTTCGCAGGCCTAGAAACAAAGAAGACAGAGTTTTGTAAAAGCACATACAGTGTGCAATTTTCTATAAGAGAGACAGAGTGTTTTCTAGCACTACTTTTTGTAGCGGTCACTTTGTAAATCCCACTTCAGTGGAAAAATCATTCTGTAATAGTTTTTCAGTTAATGAAATAGAATCAGTTTGTGTCAACTCTGTCTATCAGTGAGCAATTTTTTATTCTCTGTGTTTAAAGGAGAGTATTGTTCTCTGAGTGTTTGTTCTGTAATTATCATAAATTCCAACACAGGATTCCCTTCCTCGCTTGACCTGCTGAAATATGGTCCTACAAGGAGACATAATTTTTCACTGATCCTAAGCTTTAATTGAAATTTCAAAATTCTGCGTCAATTTAAAACTGGCAAAACCCTTGTTTGCAACATTTCTACCATTTATTAGCTTTTTATTAATGGTAGATTTTTCAGAGAATTCCTCTTTCAATTTACACCCAAAAAATGTTTGTCCTTACATGATTATTCTCCAATTTGTTGGGAGATTTAAGGACAACTGAATCGCTTTATTTTCGGTGATCTATGTCGAAATTTAGTAGATTATCAAAGGCAAAGATCTGATTAGCTCACACGCTTTTGGGGTTTTGGTTGAAGAAACCAAAAATTAGGAAAAGAACTCGGGTTTTGGATGAAGAAACCAAAAATTAGGGAAATAACTGATGGAATCAGACACTTCTAGAAATTTTGAAATTCTGCTATATTGAAATTTAATATTGTTATTTTGATTTTCAGAATATTCTAAAATCTCATAAATCGGATGATTACATTGGTTTGACTCTACTAATTTCCAATTTCGAAAATATTTTTACCATTCACATTTCATGGGGTTTTGAAAAAACTCAGGGACGAACGGATGGAATCAACCACTTTTGGGATTTTTTTAAGGTTTCTGTTGTAAAAAGGCAAAGTCATGGTGAAATTATGTTGTAGTGAAATTTTCCCATCTATATTTTTATTATAAATCTCAAAAATATTGTGAAATTTAATGGACAGGATGATTGTACTCATCTGTGATTATTTAGTGAAATTCTAAAATATTTATTAATTTACAATTAAATTATTTAAAAAAAATAAATTGAAAAATTGAATTCTCAATAAGTATTAGTTGTTTTTAATGCTATTTTTTGAAAATTTTTAGGGTGGATTTTTCTGATTTAATTTGTCTAAAATTTGGCAAGAATTCATTAAAATCAAATCACAAGCTTGATGACTAAACTCTGCACAATCAAAGTGTCCTAGGGATTAAAAAAACACCAATTTAAATAACACAAATCAAGATTTCACCATTCAGGCAAAGTTGCATTAAAGACAAAAAAAAATAATAAAAAATAACAATTTACTAATAAATGAAATTATATTTATCCATAAAATCAATTTCTCCGCAATACTAAAAAAATATATTCTTTTATAATTTTTTTTAATTTAAAAAACATTAATAAATCTATATATTCAAATTATTAATTTTTTTTTTTAATTTCTACAACATAAATAAAACTATATTTCCAAATTTTTAAAAACTTATTTGCTCAACATGAATGAATGGTTGTCACCATAATCAACTTCTCCACACTATTATTGTAAATGATATCTCTAAGGCTATTCCAAGTGCAGAGAGTTTTGTCTAGAAATTTTATTATTATGTAGAGAGATTTTTGTGAAAATTTTTTCGATTATGTAGAGAGATTTTTGTGAAAATATTTCACTGTGTAGAGATGCCTAACATTTTATGTCAATCCAAGTATTTTTTAAGCTTGTGTGGAAATTTTTGATTGTGTAGAGGGATTTGTGCCAAAATATTTTAATGTGTAGGGAGATGCCTATGCTTGACGTGTTTGAATTTTTAAATAGGTTATTTCCATTTCAACCATTTTAGCATTACCTTCACAAATGAAATAAGAAATATATCCATAAAGCACTAGCAATAAAAATATAAATGAGGGCATAAAGGATAGCACAGTAGTAATAGTAGAATGAATAGAAAAATGAACTATAATTATTAATAACTGTAAAATTAATATATACATAAATGAAACTCATACAAATCAATTGTGATTTTAGATGAGAATGAATTGTGTATTGTGATTTAGATGAGATAAGTGTCAGTGTTATTGGAAGTGTTGAAATTGTAACTAGTTTTGCTATGCATAATTATGATATTGTAAAAAGTAAAAAAGAATGTATTTGAGCCAAAAGAATAAGTTATTTTGGGAATGCTGAAAAGAAAAGAAAAAAATGAATTTCCAAGCTCTTCTTAATTATGATATTGTAAAAAGTTAAAAAAAAAAATTTGAGCCAAAAGAAAAAGTTATTTAAGAAGATTCATAAGTATGATATTGTAAAAAGAAAAAAAAATGTATTTGAGCCAAAAGAAAAGTTATTTCTGAAGACGAAGTTTGAAAAGAAAAGAATGAACTTCCAAGCTCTTCATAATTATGATATTGTAAAGAGTAAAAAGAATGTATTCGAGCCAAAAGAAAAAGTTATTTCAGAAGATTCATAATTATGTTATTGTAAAAAGTAATAAAGAATCTACAGTATGATGCATCTTTATCTCATACATTTTTTCCAATTTAAAAAACCTATAGGCCTTTCTTTGCACCTTTTGGGGCAACTACTAGTATAGGTATTATGTAAAAAGGTGTTTATATGAGAGAGAGTACAAGAAAAACTATTTAGTAAAATCTAAAGTAAAGTTTTCTAGCGCAAAACATGTGTATTTGGATTGGGTTTAATAAAAAGAATTTGAAAGTTTCTCATATTTTTAACTATTTCAGTTTAATGATACAGTTTGAGTGGCTAAATTATATAATTTAAGTGAGTCTCTTATCCTACAAACAAAAAAAATCTCATTCAAATAATAATAATCATAAAAAATAACTAATTAAAAATATATATATTAATCTTCAAGAAAATATTTTATGAAATGATTTTAAAAAAATAAAAAATTATTTAAATTAATAAATATATTAATAACTATTTGTATCTAATAGTTACGTATTAAAAACTTTCTTTAATATTATTTTTTAAATAAAAATAATTTAGTATTATTTTTAAAATACAAATAATTTATATAATAATATCTAAAATTATATAAAAAATTATTATATTTTAATTAAATTTTATATTCATTTTTATAAAAATTAAATTAAATAAAAATCTCAATGATATGCAAACAATTGATCTTATTTTACTTCACCTAAAAAAAATATATGGAATTATTTTTACTTGTCTTTGAACTTCAATGGTTGCATGTTTTAATCATAAAACCCTTATATACTTAAGAATGAATATAATAGGTTAAATTTTTTATTTTTTCATTATCTTATTTAATATAAGAAAATATTAATTTAAATTAATTTTCAAAACGTTTTTTAATATTATTTTTTAAATAAAAATAATTTATTATTATTTTTAAAATAAAAATAATTTATATAATAATATTTAAAATTATATAAAAATATATTATATTTTAATTAAATATTATATTCATTTTTATAGAAATTAAATTAAATAAAAATCTCAATGTTATGCAAACATTGATCTTATTTTACTTCACCTAAAAAATATATGGAATTATTTTTACTTGTCTTTGAACTTCAATGGTTGCATGTTTTAATCATAAAACCCTTATATACTTAAGAATGAATATAATAGGTTAAATTTTTTATTTTTCCATTATCCTATTTAATATAAGAAAATATTAATTTAAAGTTAATTTATTTATATAGTTAATAGGCTTTAATTTTTACTTGTATATCTTTATTATATATAATAAAGTAATTAGGTTATATAAGCTAAATAAATAGAATTAGGATAGTTATGTAAATAAGGAAGATAACTATGGTAACACAGTTGGTAAGAATTATTTTTTTTTGTTAAGTCTTGAAAACAAAAAAAACTAATTCTAAGATACCACACCCTAAATGATGCCAATATAAAATTAAAATACTATTTTCATTTATATCACTTATATGTAATGTTTTGGTAACTACTTATATTTAAAAATATGGAAGGAGGAATTTAGGAATGAACCACACAACTCACACATGAGACGAGTTGCACCAAGAGGCTCCCAAGTACAGGTGTTATACATTCATTAATTAATCAAACAAGATTACACATATTTATGTGATTACATTTTCTTTAGGGAGATAAAAAGGAATCCTAGAAATTAATATCTAACATCTAAATAAAAACACAATCTAAATCACTCACAATCGCTTTCTCCATTATTTCCAAGTCTCCCCCTCAATCAATAAAGGGTTAATTTCCACACCTGGTATCCCTCTAATCAATACAAATTTCATCTTTCCAAGAGGCATAATGAAAATATCAGCAACATTTTCACAATTATTACAATATTTAAGAATAATTTCTTTGAACTGTGTCTTCTCTCTAGTAAAATGAAATTGAGCATCAACATGCTTTGTTATTGCATGATAAACTGGATTATTTTCCAACTTGATTGAGCTCTGGTTGTCATATTTGATCATTGCAGCCTTCTTTTGTTCTTCTCCAAAATCTTGAATAACTCTCTTCAACCAAAAAACTTCACAAATTGCTTCACAAAAATATTTATACTCTGCATCAACATATGACAAATATACACTAGGTTTCTTATTGCTACTCCATGAAACAATACTAGATCCAATACTAAAATCATGACCTATAGTAGATCTCCTGTCATCCAGATTACCAGCCCAACCTGAATTTGTGTAACCTGTCAGCTCAGAATCAAATGAATTGGTATACTCAAGACCAAAATCATTTGTTCCTTTAAGATACATGAGAATGCCTTTCATTGATTCCCAATGGATTTCCATAGGTATCACCATAAAATAACTTAGCACACTAACAAAGTATGCTAAATTAGGTATGGTTGTAGCAAGATAATTCAAGCTTCCCACCAGTTGTCTATACATTGTACCATCTACCTCCTTTGAGCCATCATCAAAACAAAGTTTTACATTCTGTTGCATTGGAACAAAATAGATTTTACACTAATCCATTTTGAACTTCTTAAGAAATTCTCTGATATACTTACCATCAAAAACAAAAGTATGAAAAGTATTTATACACACTTCAAGACCTAAACAATAATTTAATTCACCAAGATATTTCATCTCAAATACTTGTGACACATACACCTTAATTACATTAATTAATTTAACTAAATTTATTGTAATAATTAAATCATCAACATACAAAGAAATAAGTACAACATGCCCCCTTGAATCAAATTTGGTATACATGTTTGGATCACTTTCACTCCTCATAAAACTATGTTGAAGAAAGAATGAATCTATCTTTTCATAACACGACATAGGTGCCTTCTACAATGCATACTACGATTTCTTTAATTTGTAAACTAAATGTTTGTGCCCCTTTTTCACAAACCCTTTAGGTTGTGTCAAATACACCTCCTCATTTAAATCACCATTTAGAAAAGTATATTTTACATCTAATTGGTGAAGATTCCAATGGTTCTTTGTAGGTAATGCAATTAACAATATGATAGTGTTTAGTTTAGTTACATGTGCAAATTTTTCTACATAATCAATGTCTTATTTTTTGTGAGTACCCTTTTGCAACCAATCTAGCTTTGTATTTATCTACACTGTCATCTGCTTTAAACTTGGGTTTGTACAACCATTTACATCTTATGGGTTATTTATATTTAGTTAATTCAGTCAATCCTCAAGTTTTATTTTTAATTATATAATTATATTCTTCCTTCATTTATTTTCTCCATTCTTCATGTTCATTAGATTCATTAAAAATCATGGGTTCTATGTCATTTAAAACACTACTCATCAAGGAATAGTCCTTATGCCTTTAAGATAGATGAATCTGACAAGTAGATCTCCTTGGCACTTTGTTGTATCCATATTTTTTCTTTGGAGTTCCTACTCCACATTTGGGGGAGCTCTGACTGATGGTGGTGTCCATATCATTGGATTCTTCCTCGAGCTTTTGTTTCTCTTTGTCTTCAGCTTCTTCTAAAATATATTTAACTTCAGGAAGTATGTTCCAAATTTTATAATTGTTGTCCTTGTGGCCTTCATCTTCCTTCTCATGGAAGATTACATCTCTACTTGAAAATACTTTATGAGTAGAGGGATCAAACATTTTATAATATTAAATTCTGAATAGTATCCTACAAAAATATATTTTATGTTCTCCTTCATGTGAAAATGCCTTACACCCAAATACCCTCAAATGATGAACTGTTGGTTTAAAACAAAACAAGGATTTGAATGGGATCTTGAGATCAAGATACATTGTTGAACTTGTTTTTTGTAAATAAATAGTAGTGCTAATGGCCTTTGCCCAAAACTCATTTGATATATTCTTACCTTTAATCATACTTCAGGCACACTCCACCAACATTATGTTTTTCCTTTCTAAAACACCATTCTATTGTGGAGTGTAGGGTAATGTAAATTGATGCACTATTCCATGACCCTTGCAATACTTGATGAAGTTCCCCTAATCTAAAATTACAAATCGAAGGTTTCTTGAAATAGTTTGCAAGCTAGTTTATGTCTTATGGGCAATGGATTGAAATTGCAAAATTGCATAAAATTAATGAGCTTAGTTATGTTTCGTAGATTTAACCAGAGAAAAATAAACAATATACAACATCACATAAACAATAATTTGATGACGAACTTCACCCCTCTATGGGCTACGTCTTTGTGTCCCATCTTCCAATATTGTCTCTTTATATTATATGCTCAAAATGTAAATTAAATAAGCATAAAATTCTCAAATCACAAAAATAATATTGCCATTGTTTCCAGAACACCCAAAAACCCCTATGTAGACTCTTCTTGGGCTAAAAAATGACTAAATTAGGTCTCTTTCTCAATTTTTCTGTTATTTGTCCTGCAAAATGACAAAATTGGATAACCGAGAAATGAAACTCCTCCTTTGGAAAGTCCACAGACGACAAATTCGTGTGCGTTCAACAAAAATTTGTGCATTTAGGCGAACGAATACTCACGCCAATGAGGGTCGTACGCCTAATCCTTAGCTCTCAGGTTTTGGTCATATGAGGTCCATGTGGCTAGGGCTCAAGTGAGAAGCCACACACCCGCTGACACTTTGCCCCTAATAGATTTGGTTGGCATGTGGTTGCAGGCTGAGGCCACACACCAATCCCGACTCCAAGCCCTCTGCCTATGGTCACGGTTGAGTGTATGGGACCGGGGATCTGGTTAACTGCCTGCTCACTCTGCCTTCTGCCATGGGTATGTCGCATTCCATATGCCTCGGGGCTGGGACATGTGTCGCGCCCCCTCTTCCAAACATAAAACCATTAAAATTTAAACATTAATTCAACCATATTTTTAAACAAGAAACACATTTTGTCTGATGGTTTGAAGATCGATTTTTGGACATGAGGTCATGCGTTTGATGCCCCATCGGTTCGGTCGCCCATCCCAATAAACTTTGGCATAAATCTTGAGGGGCATGTGACGCTCCCTTTATCATTCCTTCCCATTGAAGTTTTTGACCACCAAAAGTTTGTTTTTACTCAACAAGTAAGTGAGGGTACAACTCAAAATTAAGTATTGCTTAAAAGTGCTACATTTTTTTTTTTAAGCCAAGTGTCTCCACGAGTCAAACAACCAAACATAGGCATGGCATTGAGAAAGAAGAGCTCACAAGTAACTTAAAAGTAAAATATTATGTAATTATAATTAATAATTAAGCTAAAGTAACACAATGCAATGGTAATGCTAATATATAAAACATGGTTCTTTTAAGGTTAAACCTATTTATTATTTATTGTATTCCAAGTATTATCTTTATAAAAAAATGTTAAAAAATAAAGTTTAAATATTATATCATTTGTTTGGTTGAGTGGAATATTGAGAATAAGGATTTTTGATATTAAGTGTTAGATTTAAGATTATTAAATGGATAAAATTTAGAAAGTTAATTTTATTTAATTTTAAAATTTTAGTTTTAAATATATTTTATATATTTTTAAAATATTGATTTTTCTAATGTTTTTGGTTTTTGTAAAAGTATTTTAAAAATATAGTAGTATTATTATTATTAAAATTTCATAGATAGAATTCAAAACTTACTTTCTTAATCATATATGAAAGCTGCATTCCATCAATCGTTGCATTAATATATTTGCACAAATTGCCTACATAATGCATGAAAAAAAATAACACAATTATATTGGATTATGAGATTGATTTGATGTAGCCATTGAGTGGGATGCATAGAGACTTTTTGTTCCTCCTTGTTATCGTCTACACTCCTTTAAGAGTTGAACTAGTTACTAAGTTATCCAATTCCAAATTTATTGATTGAGATTTTTTTAATATGTCAAATTTTTGCCCAACTTGCTAATGAGTAAGGGCTAGAATGACCTAAGTTCCCTGTCACAAATCATGAGAGAATGTGATCATATTTTTTTGAACTCAAAAGATCCAAATCTAGTTGAATTTCTTAAAAAAACATATTTAGAAGATTTGGAGGATCCTTCTAAGATGAAATTCCATCGGAGTGCAAAATCAAAGGATGTTCTTCTTAGATCCCTTGGGACAATGAGTTTCAATGTGATTTCATTTAAAAAAATCTCTGCATCATAGTGGAACACATTCATAATTCAATTTCTAATTCCAAGAGTAGTTTCTACTTATTAGATTATTTTTTGCTGGAAATATTTGGTGAAACCCATTTATATGCATATATTCAAATGCAATGTTATCCATTTTCATAGTTGAAAGTGACATTTCTCAAAAATCAGTCCAATAATTCATAAAGAGGATAAGCCTCAAAATGGTTGGGTGGATTTGGGATCCTTTCCCATTGAAGAGTTGATGAAAGACAATCCACCAAAGTTGAGAGGAATCCAACCATTATTCACAAACCTGAAATTTCCCCAAATCCATGGACTAGAATTAACCCCCTTTTCATAAAGTTCATAAAGTTCATTCCCTCACACCTAGCCCACAATAATAAGCTTCAAGCCCTCAAACTTGCAACACTTTAAAAATAAAGATAAATATTCACGTTAATAAGATAGTAAATAAATCATGCATTTCTAGATGAGGAAAATAAACAAATTTTTAAAGGTTAGGTGGTGGGACTACCCAAGGGATATCAACCTAGTGACCATCACATAAAGGAGCGCCTTAATAATACACCCATTCTCTATGCCCAATGGGTTAAGGACATGGGAGTGGGATTTGGTCCACTGTGCAGTAGTCACAAGATCATTTTTAAGATAATTTATTTGGGTAACCACATATCAGACCACTACCTAAAAGTACCCCATAACTTGAGGGTGCGACTTTCATAATAATTGAACCTTGTCTAATTGTTAAAACCTCTTTACTTTTCATCATTACATCTAATTCCTTTTGAAATGTTTAAAAATTTTAAAAACATATATATCTTATCTAATAAACTAATATATATATATAAATATTATTAGAAAAGGTATATTTACACTGAAGGTGTTCCTATGATGGGTTTGGTTGGGCATATTTGACCAATAAGATATGTGTATTTTTGTCCTCCTCCCTCCAAATAAAAAATGACATGTGGCAATGAAACCATCATGGAATAATCTAGGAAGTGTGTTGTCCTTTAAAGTTTTCTAAATCTCATCCTAGCTGAAAAAATAATGATTCTAATCTCTAAATTTTGAAATTTTTTGGTTTTTCATTGGTTTTTAAACTAGAAATTGCACCAGATGTTGCAAAGGAAACATTGTAAGGCATAGATTCAAGAATCATAGTGACATATAAAAAATCATTGAAGATAATAAGTAGTAAACAAAATCCCATTCAAGGTATAATAAATCACTTACAGTATGCAAAATTGATAGATTCTATTACGTTTCCAACATAGATGGCCTCTTGATTTTCATATATGGTGTTTCAAGTTCCAATAGCAAATATTTAATAGATTTTGAAAAAATACAGGTAGTAGATGACATCAGATAGGTTAAATAAAATAATATTAATTCATGAGAAATATGGTGGTTATCTTTCCAAATCCAAATATTTGATAGATTTTGAATAAATACAGGTAGTAGATGACATCAGATAGGCTAAATAAAATAATATTAATTCATGAACAATATGATGGTTATCTTTCCAAATCTAAGAATAGCGCAGTATGCCTTGTTTTGATGGTCTAGATGAGAGTTCATATTTTTTATTTTTCTTCCCTCAATTATGAATATCTAAGTGCTCCTGGATAGATTTACAAAGGAATAACTAGAAGGCCACCATGCAGCAACTGAAGGTGCCAACAAACTTTGACATCTAATAACATATACTCATCAATTTCCATCTGTCATTCCTTGCTAATTGTAGAGTACATAGCAAGTGAATCATTAAGTTCTTACACAAATGCTTCTTATCCCATAAAATTGTCCTACCAACTACACCATCACTTGGAAATTTCCAGGAGAACAAACAGAAAATCAAATCAGAGGGCTCTTCGAGAAGAGAGAATAATATTAGGGACAAAAATGCATACAAACTTATTGAATATGCAGAGTAATTTTGAATTGTTTTGAAGATGGGGTATGAATTATGAAGTGTATAACTATGCACGGGTGGTAAAACTCTTTGCTTACAACCTTTTAAGAGTTTATTCCTTTGGATTGATGCTTTTCTAGTCTCATGGGTGTCCCTAAATTTATTGTATGTTGATGTATAATAGATAAATTTGTGTATAAACTTTCCCTTGAGGTGCCTATATGCACTAAAGAATGAATTATTGTTGAGATCAGACTCCTTGAGCCAATTGCAACATTTAAATGAATGAAGTGAACAAAATGTGGTCTTTAAGTGAATAAGAAATTCAAGTAAGTGAACAAAAATCAAACCAAACTACGTAATTCAAGTTAGTGAACATAAAGCAAAACAAACTATGTAATGAGAAACATGTGAGACACTACAATAAATTTGATGGCACTCAGTGGTGGAAGATATTCATTAGATCTTAGGACAGAAGGAAGATGACAGACAATATCTTTATTATTAATATGAGTGCCTCAAGGTGGCCATGACCTGCAGCTATGTGAACAAGAGTTTTTCCTGTATTGTTTGCAAATGTTACAAACTTTTTCCACAACCAAACAATTTATACTACATCCATTGATATGAATGTCTTGTTTAAAAGTCCAATTTAGAGCTTTATTTCCATATTAATATGTTTCATTGACTGGAGAAACATATGCTAACAAAACATCTAGAAGTGCATCATCATTTACCTAGACATCTCAAATCTTCTAGCTCTGGAAAAACAGGAGAATACATTCTATGTGACTTGTCACTGATACAAATTTACATTACATGTAACAATGAGCCTGAGAAATAAGTCTAGCCTAACAAATAATATGACTTAATACGTCCACCATATTGCAAGAATGGAAAGGACTTAAGACATCCACCATCTTGCAAGAATGGAATCTTGTGAAAATTATCTACATTAGTACTCTAAGTGAAAAGGAAACAATTTCACATTTATGCTTCACAAACAACATTGAAAAACCATTTTGAGGCTCACAAAACCTCATGTATTAATTCGACTACACTCCATAGTTCCACATGGTCCCTCACTTAGTCCAATACCATGCTACAATGAAATATCACTACAATACTGCTTCTTTGAGCCTTACAAATCATGAGGCTTGGGTTGAAGTTAAATATATTTTCTTATTATGCTAACATGAATACCTCGTAAATAAATAAATTTTTATTTTTTTATTTTCTACCTTCGAAATCAAAGGTTTTTGTGGTGCAATTCCTCAATATTTCTTCTTGATCACTTCCTCTTGCTATAGACAAACTTAATCAATAGAAAGAAAATTTTATATAGTTTCAAACATGCGTCTACAAAGGACTATAATAATTTTCTAAATAAAATTTGAATTTCTATGTGAATTAATATCTATCCTTGAATAAAAATGTATATATCTCCAATATGGAAGTTGAACCCAAGAATAGCATCAACTACACCTCTTCTTGAGAAAATGGTCTATGTTTCTCTTTTAAATGTTGACTGATCTTCATATTATTTCCTTCATGATCCTTGAAACTATTCAAAAGATCACATTTCTCTCTACCACTAATCACCTTGGTGTCTACCATGTTCTTGTTTTAATCCAAAAAGTTATACTTAAGTAAAGATAACTCATTTCATGCAATTAAAAATAGTGTAGAGATCATTCAACAACATTTAAACCATTTTATCTTGAAAATCAAAAGTGTGGTCCAGAAGCACCACAATGAAAATACTATTTTTTTTACATCAAAAGACTGCACGTCACCTTGGTTTTAAAATAATGGCCACAAAATTTATATACATGCTTTTCTGTAAAAACATGAAAGATTTATTGTGAATTTTTCATTTTAGACAAGAAACATAGAGATAAATTTGCAAAAAAAAATTGATGAAGAAAAAACATGCATGTGTAAATTGAACATAGCGACCTTTGTGGTCCCATGAAAATTTAGTCATTGGCCAGTACAAATTATTTTATGACATCCATCGACCATGTTACAATGAAATGATACTACAATATTTCTTCCTTGAGCCGTACAAAACATGAGGCCTATGTTGAAGTTAAAGATATTGCATGATTAAGCCAACACAAATGCCTTGTAAATAAATAAATAGAACTTACAAAGAAAATTTTATATAGTTTGAAACATGTGTCTACAAATGAATAACCAATTTTGTAAATAAATTTTGAATTTTTATGTGAATTAAGATCTACCCTTGAAGAAAACTGCACATATCTGCAATATCGAAATTGAACCCAAGAATAGCATCAACTACACCTCCTCTTGGGAAAATTGCATGTGTTTCTCTTCTGCCTGTCGAGTCACCTCTGTATTATTTCATTTATGATCCTTGAAACTAATCAAAAGGTCACATTTATGTTTTCCGCTAATAGCATAAGTTATAAAAACCCAACCATTGAAATTTGTATAAAGTTTCTTAGTTCTGGAATAAGTAAAGTATAAAAAGACCTTGGAAGCATAAAATATATTAATATGATTGATCTGATGACAAGATGAAAAGTCTAATCCAACCAGTTAACTACTCCAATGCATACTTCACATTGATTAGGAATCATTCCATATACTAAAAATGGCGGCGTGGAAAACTGAAAAATTGTGAGAAGATCGATTAATACAACATTGGTTTTATTATCGCATTCAATTTGGGAAACATTTATGGTGCTTAATGAATGTTCCTAGATATAGTTCCTTGTTGCAAACAACTCTTCCAATTCTAGCTTGGCATCTTCCACGTTGATGGTATCTGTAATATGATTGAAAAAAACAATGTTAACAACTAAATACACTAGTGATTTATTATTACACCTAGCATAATAAATTGGTTCATCTAGAATCGCTAGGTTCCACACCAAATATGGTACGTGAAGAGATTCTATCTAGCATGAAACTTGATAGATCTGGGATTAACATGGATTTATGTTGGAATTTCAATATAAAGTGCTTGTAATTACTTCAATACTTACTAGTGAATTAGCATATCGCATTTAAAAAATATATATTAATAATAAAAGTAATTATGTATTTATGTGTTCTTTTGTAAAATCTTTCAATACCAACAATATATGTGTATTATATAAAATAAATAAAAGTAATTTTTTTTTTTAATATCATTCAAATATTTTATTAGTTTGTTGTTAAAATTTAATGAGACATGTTGATGCAGAGATTCTATATAAATCAGAGTAGAGAGCATAGAAGAGTGTGTGTTTCCTTTAAGGAAAATCCTCATCAAAATCTTCACATTAAAAACACATTCAACTAAACTCAAAATTTATATAAATAAGAGAGAGCCCACAGAAAAAAAATACTGGTATATAATAACACAAGAAATTCAGATTCAAACTCGTTTGCCCGAATGTTACATTTGTGGGCATCTCGGCTCTCGCCCTTTACATGAACTCTCACACTATTTCTCTCTATATCACTATGTACTCTTTGTGTCTCTATCCTCACACAAAGCTTCACATTTATACATAATTGTGGATTAATTCCAATCCATGATTTCCTCCCCAAATATCTCAACCAAACTCTAAAATAGATTTATCCCTTTTTTGACTCAGCTAAGTTCCATTTAAGGAATTCCTAATCCCTAAAATATCCATCCAACCCAATTCCAACTCATATTCTCAATTTATTAAGAGAATATTTACAATAAACCTCACACTCATATTTTCCTCTCAATTTATTTTTAAAATGTACATAATTTATAAAATAATTAAAAAAACATCACCCCCTAAATCACACAACTAAATAATGAAAATTAGGTAGGATGCTCCTGCATCAGACTCCCCATTGTTGGGCAGTGAAAAAGGTATGAAATTACTATGTATTTTCTCATTCTTTACTATAGACATACTCCTTTTTACCTTGAGAAGGTAATTTTTTATAATAATTATGATGGAATTGGAATGGTTTATGTTCATTGTAAAAAGATGACTAAAGGTTGCTTTTTGTTGATAAAACACGAATTAGATGAAGCGAACAACTATACCAAAGGCGAGGCTGAGATCAATGTAATTGCTGCTCCATCAACATTGAACCACATCTGGCCAAAGACAAGGAGATCTGAATGAATTGCTAAAAAGAGGCAGGGGACAGCTCGACCTCGATCAAAGTAAACAAAATGATAACAAAATGAAGAGGAGCGAATCCCTCAGGATCCTTCGATCTTGAGGGATTTTTGTTCAAACTCATCTTATTCCTTGTCTTGTCTGTCAGGGTCTAATATATAAAGCAATGTCCTTTAGTGATCAAGGGGTCGGAAAAAGTTCTTATATTCAGACATTTCCTCTTTAATATTATGTTTTATTGACTCTCGGCTTTGAGAGAACAACCTCTGTAATACTTTATGTTCAATTAATATCAAGCACGCGTTTCGTTTCATTTCCTAAGATCTGAAGTAGCCCAACAGTATTTCACTGGAGCTAAGGGCCTGGCTCTAGTGGAATTACCTTGTTGTTTTTATTCTTAATCTTTGTTTACTGTTGTGTGAAGTTGTGTTTATTGTTTATTTCGATTACAGAGTTGACTGACTGCTATTAGATTGAATACAAATTCATTAATGAATTGCATTGCTATTGGATTCTTTGTAAGAAGTATGTTCGTTGTTCATTTATCCTGCTATCATTGTGAAAGCTTTGTTATTTTGTATTCGACTCTAAGTTATTATTCTATTAGTCTACGATTGTTTGTGATTGGTTGATCTATAGTATTGGCCGGCAATAGATTGAAGTACTGAGATTAGTTATGTTTGTAATTGTTGTTCAAATTATATTTTTGTTCCATTTCTATTTATTGCTTATTTCTGATTCATAGCTTTAATTTAGCAGATAGTTTGGTTACAGTTTCTGTGTATGCATAGGAGTTACAAGTTGTTGTTCCTTTTTAGCCTTTGCAGTTCCTTTCAGTTATCTTTATCAGCAAGTAGTTCGAGCTTGATTTCATTCCGATTTTTTTAAAGATCACCAACTGTAGAGGACACTGGTTATTTCTTCCAAGTCCCCAGATTGGTTATCTTGCATCGATTTCTAAGGGAAGGAGTTATTGCTACTGTGTCCCTCATCGATGTTTTGCAGCCTAATTTAATTAAGGTTTCAGAGCATTTCCCTTTATGTTACTGTAATTAGATTCCTTTATAATCATTTGTTTATTCTTGTATTCAGAATTATGTACTACATCTTCACAGCATTACTCGTAGTTAATTGCAGCCTCAGAAAGAGTACATTCTTGAAATAAAAAGTCGCTCCCGGATTGATAATTAATGTAAGCTAATTAGGTGTTCGAAAGATACCTTTTTATGGCTCGACATTTTGGCGTCATTGCTGGGGAGAGTGTATATCAATTTAAAGAGTGATGCACAACTGATTTTCTTCTGCTTGCGAAGAATTGGGTATGAAAGACGGAAGGTAAGAACCTACGCACTGGGAAAGAAACACACTTGCTCACAGCCCGCTTCAACGAAGAAGTAGGTAAGCTTCTTTCTTTGGGTAGGAATGAAGGTTTGTTTTCTTGAATGAATAGACCAACTAAGCAAAACAAAATTCCTCCTAAAACTGAAAAACCTAAGGGAACGGTGACCCTTGGGAGAACAAATTTTATTGACGAAATCTTTAAAATAACTGAATCTCAGCCATCAGTAGGATTTAGAAAAACTATTTCTAGACAGCCTACTAATTCCCTTAAGGCTAAAAAGTCACCATCTGAAGCCTTTACTGAGATACACAGTCAAACAGAGGGAATTGAGCAAGATTCCTAAGAAATTGAGAACTCTTGCATAATTTCCCCTCAAGAAGGGAACTCTAGTAATCTCCGTGAGGGAGAAGGGGAAGCAGGAGAAACAGGAGACCCAAGATCTCCTATTGGAATAGTCCCAACAATAAGCAGTCCGGATAAAGGAAGTGCTGTTAAACTCAATCAAAATCAAGGTCCCGAAACACGTCAAGGAATACTCATTGTTCCAGACAAGGGGAGTGTTGTCAAAACCATTCCTGTCCCTGCTAGTCAACCTAGGAATTCCTTGGAGATCCCAGAAGGATATTGGAAATTTTTTTACCAAATGGCCTAGAACCAAAATCAGAATTAGCAGACACCCCAGCAAACCTCTACGTTGCAATATCCTATAGTAGATACTGCAGTCAATGCACCTATGAAGGCCATTCCTCTTCAACATATTCCCACATTTCATGGCTTAACATCAAAAGAACTAGATGCACTTTTGTTTGAATTTGAGGTGTTATGTAGGGGATATGATTATACCACCAATCACCAAAAGCTAAAACTATTCCCTTCTACATTAAAAGGGGCAGCCTTACGATGGTTTATGGGATTAGGTGGGGGTGTCATAACTGATTGGGATCAGATGAAGGTTGCGTTTTTAAAGAAATATCAAGATTATTGCAGGTCTTGGTAACTAAAAGATGAAATATTCCAAATGACAGCAAAACCAATTGAAACCTTGGAAGAATATGTGGAACGGTTTCAATACAATCTTCATAGATCTCCCTATGCATCCTTACCCTTACCTGATAATGTGTGCAAAACTAAATTAATTAGGGGAATGAAATATCAATGGGTTGAAACATTGAATATTATGGGAAAAGGTGATATATATTAGGAAATTTATGCTGACATCATTGATTTGTGTATCAGGAGTTCAAGGGGCAACACAAGGTTAAAATCAATAGAACGTGATATGATTACAAGAGACAACAAGACTTCTAATGAAGGTGTGACTCGTGCAGAGATTGGAAACCTACTGGAAGATTTTAAGACAGATATACTTGGGACTCTAACAATGCAGTTTGACATTATGCAAGCCAAACAAAAGCAAGCAGAAGCAGAGAAAAAATTGGCGATATTCTGTCCTAGATGCAGGAAGAAACACAACCACAAAGAATGTCCGTTGGATGTAATTAAATTCTGTGCCATTTGCACAAAATATCACCCTATAGAAGGATGTCCCTTGCTTCCTGGCTTAAAAGCAGTTTACAAGGAGCCAGAAGAAGAATCAGAAGTGGTGTGTCTGCTTAATCAGCGCCAACAATGGCAGCGACGACAATCAGGTATGCCAACTGATCCATTTTCTTCTTTTCAGCCTCCTCAATACAATGCTCAGCAATATAGTGGAATGTGGAAAAATAAACCAACTTTCCCCAATTGGTCACAACAGCCATTCCCTACAACATCTTGGCCAAATCAAACAAATCAAAATAATTGGCCTAGCTTTCCTTTCTGCCCACCGTTTTGGCAAAACAATAACTATCCAACACAATGGTCCCCCTCTACTTCGTAGAGTCAAGCCTGGTAGTCAAACTGGAAAAGACCTACAAATCAGCCAGCTGGAAAAATCCCTCTCTCTCAACCTACACTGCCAGCTCCCTATACAAACCCCCAGACCAACTTAAGACCACAACTCCCAGCCCAGCCCAACCCAAATCCAAACAATAGGCCAGTTTAGTCTGTCCAAATAATGGAACCCTCAGAATTAGAAACTGAATTGAGGGAGTGCAATTACCTTCAATTAAGGTCTGGGCACATAGTAGAAACAGAGAGAAACAATGATGTTCATGTTGAAGATTTGTTACCTATAGAACAAACATTACAGAAAGAAAAGGAAGTTCAACAACAAGATCAAAAACAAGTAACAACTTCCTCTCCACCATTCCTAGAACGATTAATCATACCACGCCCATTAGAACATCCTAATTTTGATCTTCTGGGAGAATTAAAAAAAATTTGTATAAAAATCCCTCTCCTCCAAGCTATCCAAGACATTCCTATATATGCAAAAACCATTAAGTAATTATGCATAAAGAAGCCAAAGAGGAGAACAACCACCAATCCGACTGTCCAAATAGTCGGTACTTTATCTGACTTATTATCAAGGATGGAAACACCTATCAAATATGAAGACCCAGGAAATCCTATAGTGACGGTGAAAATCAATGGGCAATCATTTCCGAACGCCTTAGTTGATTTGGGAGTAGCTATCAATATCTTAACAACTACTACCTGTCAAAAACTTGGCATTACATCGCTAGAACCAACAACAACCTTATTGGAATTAGCTGACTGATCGATAGTCAAACCAGAGGGTACATTACAAGATGTAATGGTATCTGTAGATTCCTAGGAATACCCTGCTGACTTCCTGGTTATCAATCCAAAGAACCGGCTAGATGGACACCCGTTAATCTTAGGTAGACCTTGGTTGGCAACTGCTGATGCTTATATTGGATGCCGACAAGGCAACATGACAATAACAAGGGGAAACTATGTTAAGAATTTAGCCTTATATCCCCCAGCCCAGCCAAGTCTATCAATAATCAAAACAAGAAAACAACATGTATCATATCTTATGGAAAATATGAGATCACCTCTAACTATAGAAAATGCTCTCGATTTTAAAGATCAAACAGAGGATGATATCATTAATAATTTTATTAATAAACCACAAATCAGATCTCATTTGCAATGTCACATGATCAAGGCAGCATTTGATAATAAAGAAAAAGAAGATCCTTTGAAAGACATTCCTGATCAAGTAATACCCACTACTTCTGTGTACAATAGCAAGATTGTGTAAATTGAGCCGGGAAAAACTTTAAACATTAACAAAAATATGACTGCTAAACAAGAAGAGAAGTTGGTCCAACTATTGCAGAAATACAAAGCAACCTTTGCATGGGATTACCCCGACATGAAAGGAATTGATCCTCAATTGTGTACACACCACATCTATATTGAAAAAGATGTAAGACCCATTCACCAACCCCAAAGAAGACTAAACCCTCACCTTAAGGATATTGTGAAAGCTGAACTACAAAAACTATTGGATGCTAATTTCATCTACCCAATATCTGATAGCAAGTGGGTCTCTCCACTAGTAGTGGTACCAAAAAAGAACGGAAAGTGGAGAATATGTGTAGATTACCGTGAACTTAACAAGGAAACACAGAAGGACTACTTTCCCCTTCCTTTCATTGACCAGGTATTAGACACATTGGCAGGAAAGAAATTCTTTTCCTTCCTAGATGGCTTCAGTGGGTACAATCAAATTCAGATTGCCCCTGAAGACCAAGACAAAACTACTTTTACATGTCCATGGGGGACATTTTCCTACCGAGTCTTACCTTTTGGCCTATGCAATGCCCCTGCTACATTCCAAAGGGCCATTCTCAGCATCTTTACAGACTTAATAAATGAAGGTCTCGAAGTATATATGGATGACTTCACATCCTATGGGGATGACTTTGAGCCAGCATTGGAAAATTTAGAAAAGGTATTACAAAGATGTATTCACACTAGGCTTTGTTTAAGAAATGAAAAGTGTCATATGATGATGACCGAAGGAGTATCTTAGGCCATTATATTTCAGTAGCTGGAATTCAGGTGGACCCAGCTAAAATTCAAATAATATTGTTAATACTTACACCCACCACACAGACAGATGTACGTAGCTTTCTTGTATTTTCTAGTTACTATAGAAGATTTATAGAACATTATTCTCAAATAGTTGCACCTTTATATGCACTAACTAGAAATGTTGATTTCATCTGGATAGATAAATGTGACAAAGCCTTTAATGATCTGAAGAAGCTTGTTTCAACAGCCCCAGTGCTGAGGGTCCCAAATTGGAATTTTCCATTCCAAATTTCATCTGATGCATTAGACACAGCAATTGGAGCAGTACTTGGGCAGGAGGAAGAAAAGAAGCCATATGCAATCTATTACATTAGCAAAAATCTGTCCCCTGCTGAATTAAATTATATTGTGACAGAAAAGGAATTTTTAGCTGTAGTACATGCTATAAATAAGTTTAGACATTATATAACTGGGTAGCCTGTAGTACTATATACTGATCACTCTATTATTAAATTTTTAGCAAATAAACCTGTTACAAATGGAAGAGTGACAAGATGGTTAATTTTATTGCAGGAATTCGACATTACAATCAAATATTGACCTGGGAAAGAGAACCCTGTAGCTGACTTTCTGTCAAGAATGCCAAAGCCAACAGATACAGAAGCAGTTGAATACCAGTTCCCAGATGAACATCTGTTCGCTGTTACTGTTAGAACCCCACGGTATGTTGATATAGAAAATTATTTGGCAATAGGTAAATTACCTAAACATCTATCCCTTAATGAACGAAAATAGATAATACACCGTAGTACCCGATTCTCTTGGATTGGGGGCTACCTATTTCATACAGGTGTAGATATGCAAATAAGAAGATGCGTTCGGGAGGATGAGGTATTTGACATTTTGAAAGCATGCCACGATGGACAGTGTGGCGGGCATTTTGCAAATCGTAGAACTGCCCATAAATTTTTACGAACAGGCTATTATTGGCCTACTATCTTTAAAGATGCCAAGAAATTTGTGCAGGCCTGTGATAGCTGCTAAAGGGCAGGTCGCCCTGGGCAGTCTGATGAAATGCCTTTGAACCCTCAACTAGTGATTGAAATGTTTGAATGTTGGGCCCTTGAATTTGTTGGTCCTATTAGCCCCCCATCAAACCAAAAAACATACATTCTAGTTGCAACTGAGTATGTCCCCAAATGGGTTGAAGCAGAGGCTCTTTCAAAAGCTACAGAGGACTCTGTAATACAGTTTCTTTTCCAAATCTTTGTTCAATATGGCCTCCCAAGGGACATAATCACAGATGGAGGGTCACAGTTTGTAGGTAATAAATTAGCTTAAACACTAAAAAACTATCACATTCAGCACAATATTACAACCCCATACCACCCACAGGCCAATGGCCAAGTTGAGAGCATGAACAAAGTGATTGAATCTATATTAACAAAAATTGTTGCCTCACACAGACGTGATTGGGCCTAGAGATATCCAGAAGCATTTTGGGCATATCAGACAACGTGGAGACCCACTACGGGATATTCACCATATCAATTGGTATTTGGAAAAGAACCCATCTTTCCAATAGAATTTGAAATTCAAACATTGAGAACAGCTCAGAAGGTGGGTCTAGATTTAAATGAAGCCCAAGCCAAAAGACTACAGCAGATTAATGAGCTAGATGAAATTAGGCTCTCTGCTCTTCAGCACACAGCGTTAATTCAACAACAGAGAGAAAAATGGCATGACTCCCTGATCAAAGAAAATATCTTCCACGAAGGAGACTGGGCACTCCTATATGATTCTAGGTTTCAAGATTTTCCAGGGAAACTCCAGACACGATGGCTCGGACCCTATGAAATACAAAAAATGCATGATAATGGCACTATTACATTAGTTACCATTGATGGATCTGGGCATTCCTTTAAAGTAAACGGTCATCGAGTACGATTGTATCATAAACCGCTTACCCGGGAATCCCTTTACCAACAGTTACAGGAAGATTCTACCATGGAAATTCTTGTTGAAGGGGATAACTCCTCCTTAGCACCAGTTTATTAAATCATTTCTTTTTTAAAAAAATTTGTACATAAATATTGTTTATTTATTTTGATTATTTGTTTTAGGAACTTCATTTTTTTCAAATCTCTACTTATTTCAGTTTTCGCTGTCTATTTCATAGAATTCGTTTTTTTTTCAAAAACTCTATTCATTTCGCTTGTTTTGAGTTTTGTTCTTCCTTTCTAAAGGAAAAACACTTCTGTTGTTCCTTTCGAAAGGAACAACACTTCCGCATATTTTGGTTGTTCCTTTCAAAAGGGACAACAGTTTCGCACATTTTTGTTGTTCCTTTCGAAAGGAACAATAGTTCCGCATATTTTTTTTGCTGTTCTTTTTAAAGGAGCAACACCTTTTGAGTGGATTGTTTTTTTGTTTTAGATTAGCATTTTGAGAATTTCTAATGACTCTTCTAAAGGCAGACTTATTATTTATATACAATCATACAAATTAAAAGCTTACTGTAATTAGCGAATCAAAAGAAATCGCCATTTTTAAGGAAATTGTTTAGTAATGAAAAGAAAACAGGAAAAAGGAACATAATAAATAACATAATTTTGTCGTTTTATTACCATTGAATTAATCTGATCGATTATCCTTATCATGATTGGTTCTTTCCCATATGTTATAACTTTCTTTGATTTTTATTTATGGAGTAGGAATAAGGGCATATTCTTTTCTATTGAGATGTTCAGACTTCTTCCACCATCCCTACTCTTAAGGAGTGCTGAGCCATCCTTTATGAATAACTAGGAAAGTGCTATATGAAAAAGAAAAATAGTTATATGTTTCACTAATAATTTTATGATTTGGTAGGTGGAGGATAGGGGGTCTCATTAAGAGCTAGCCTACCATGATCATAAGGAAGTTAGTGAAGTGGCATTCCCATCATGGCCACCAAACTAGGGATATGGTCCAATGGACAATTGAAAAAATTAAGGAAGTCCTTGGAACAGGAGGTCTCATCACGAGCCGGCCTTCCCACTTTTCACTTCTTCCCAGTGAATGGAATTGTGATTTATCTGGTCACCAAGCCAGCATAATGGCCTCCATTATGAAATTTAACAACCACTTCCTCAGCATAAATAAAGGACAATGGTTCCAAGGGTGAGAAAGAAACTCTGTCAAGGTTATGGACACCTGTGGGCAACAGAGCTTTGCTGATGGTATTGGAGTCATATTTATGCACATAAATAGTCATATTCAACCCTTCTTCCTATATCTCTATTTAACATCAAATGAAAGTATGAAATCCTTAACCTTCAACTTTGAACCATTATATATGAAAATCATTACAAATCGATCATATTAATTTGAAGTAGTAATAAATTCATTTGTACTTATGTTTATCCTAAGTTGTCACTTCTCCTCATATTTGAATCATTACAAAATGATTTTTTATCTGTTATTGATTTATCACATGCATTGATTTCAGTAATTGCTATAATTTGATTGAATGTATAATAATTATGTCTACTTTTTCCTGCTGTACTACTGTTGTGCCACGTTGCCTCTATCAATTGATGGTCGAGGGCGAACTATCATCAAGAAGGGGGGCGCGGATGTCTGCATGCAGATCAAATCTCATTATTTCCTTACCTGTATGCAAATTAAATCCCTGCACTTTAGGAAATAACAAAAATTTAACGACATCATTCCAATTTACCGTGTTGTGCTGTTCCATTGTGATCACTGTGTGTTTCGAAAGAACTAACAGGGTGCAGATATGATGGGGTCTATTTTTAGATTGCCTATCCTAAAAATAGGGAAGTCAAATATTATTTACCCTTAATAATATTTGGACTCTAAACAACAGTTTACTCTCTTGGAGCACTTCAGTTCGAGCCTTGGAAGTGGCTCATGCATCTGACGGAGGAATTACGCTATTCCTAAGGGTTTGGTGAGCACATGCATGGTTGAATTTAGTTAGGACTTCAGTGGCAGAAGTTTGGTGGAGTTAATGAGACATCTAGTGGAGTTGTGTTCGGTTTAACTTAGTTGAACTAGTTGAGATTAGTTTAACTAGCTAATCAACTAGTAATGAGTGGAGTGAATTAAATATTATTTAATTCATTAATTAGTAACTCATTATTCAACTCAAGAACACATCAGTTCACTACGGTGCATGGACAGTTCAGTGGAGACCAGTGAAAGAGGTAGATGAAAGGGTGGAGTTAGCTATCAGTGGCGACATCAGTTGTGCATGAGATTTGCACCACACTTGGGGGAATTGCCCATGATGATTGCGCTGTCAAGCCAAGGAGATTCGAACCTTGGATCTCTATTTAGACAGGCCATGATTGCGCAATAGAGGCAAGGCAGATAGTGGTGTGTTTTGAACCCGTGACTTGTTCAAAACCAAGCTAGTTTGTGTGTAACTTCATGAGAAAGTACTGAGTACTTGTGAGGAGTATTGTACTGAGTTGTTACATGTT